>VDFB02115401.1:0-13518 GCA_007258455.2 Sequoia sempervirens | reverse complement strand
TGGCAAAAGCCCTCGCCGGAACTGTCAAGGAGATTTTGGGTACCTGTGTGTCTGTTGGCTGCACTGTTGATGGCAAGGATCCCAAGGACTTGCAAGCGGAGATCGATGAAGGAGAGGTCGAAATTCCCGAGGATTGATTCAAATGGAGCGATTTTGTTTTGGGTTAGTTTTGTTACACATTTTATTATTCGAGTTGGACTTAGTACTGCTTTAATTATTCGTTGTGTTGGGAGTTTGATTAGAGAACAATGCTTTATGTTTTGCGCCTTTGCAATTGAAGACAGGGAGGCGTTTCTAGTGAAAAATCTCTCTTCTAATTTGGCTTTACTTGTTGCAAACCAAAAGTTAAATATTTTTTCAATTTATCAGGATTAAGTCAGTTAAAAAATGGGTTAGAGGGTAAGGGAAATAACAGAAGAAAAAAATGCTGCAAAAACCAGAAAAAAATAGTCCTAACCTAGTAACTGTTTTTTTTTTGTGACTAAAAAACTAATTACTAATTAAATTGCGAAAAAAAGAAATGATTTTTAGTTATCAATTTGGAGGTTTACACAAATTTTTAATGAAGAAAACTTAGCAAGGAGCCATAACGAGCACTTGCACCGGGAGGGGTGCAAGGAATGCGCCGATAAAATAATATATCTAGTTGAAAATGGTAAGGTGCTATTTTGTATTGCCCAAAACTGTGGAGTAATCCAACTCGATACTAAACAATAGCATGGATGACTCCGTGGGTTACTGTTATATTACAAGATTTGCACAAATCCTACACCCTCTTTCAAATCCTGAAAATATTGTAAATTTGCACAAATCCTCCACCGTCTTACAAATCTTTGGAAGTCATAGGAAAGGTTCCTATGTTCATAATAATGAAGATTGCGATGAAGTCATTTTGCTAATATCTGCAATGTTAACTGTGTATTAATATGATGGAAATCTCATAAATTTTAAAATTATCAATTACATCAGTACAAATAAATGAATCAAGTTAAGCAACTCAGAATAAATGAAGCAAGTTAAGCAATAAACCTTCAGACTTCACATTCTATATCTGAAATGATTCAAACAGTTCATAAATTCTCTGACTTGACACATGCTATTCTTTTCTTGCGGTAAAGTAAAAACACCAAAACCTGCTGCTTTATTCTTCAATCTAGAATCCTAGATCACTTGATGCATATAGATCAAAATGCCTACAGAATTTTATCTTGCCATCGAAACAGGGGATTGAATAACTTCAGTGAACTCAGACATATTGGAGATTTGGCTGTGATGTAGTACAGTCTACACCCCAAACAAAAACCACCAAACTACGTGGCTTCCTAACAACGCTATTTGAAGTGGCTGCAATATGGTATAGAGTCTAGACCATTGGTATAAACTAGTCACTAAACAAAAATACCCAAAACCAAAACAATGTTATTAGTATGTTCTTATAAATGAGGCATTTACATGGACAATTTTTTGCCATCTGTAGGATACCAAATGGTAGTCAATATTTTTTAATAAAAATGGGTCAAAATGATATTAACCACAGGGCAAGGGGGGGTTAGATTGACAAAGCACACATCTTTACACAATATTATACCAATAAACTCAGTGGATATATCAAAGTTAGTTGATGTGATTTTTGTCGTTATATTGTTCTTTGTTGTTACACCGAGAGGCATTCTACAGTCACAGCAAGGGTGGAAAAAACCTGAGTACATAAAAAAGAAAGTGAAACTGTTACAAAAACGATGGGGTAGTGGGCAGTCGAAGTGTAACTGATGGAAGTGGAAGGGTCTGTGGATGGGAATGGAAAAGACACGATGGAAGAATAATTCTTCGAAGAATTATTCTGGTCGAAGAGAGAATTGCAGATTGTGCATATCACTATAGGAGAATTTTTGTGAAAGGCATCACCGCCTTAGAACAAGCCAACCTCTTCAAAATGGAAGTGGGGTGGTTAGAGGGGAATAAACAGTTTCAAGAATAATGGCATTATAGATTCAAAAATGATGGGTTACAGTTTCAATAATGAACAGTTTTTAATCGTTGTTATGTATGCACTGGGAATCCTGCATTTGATAAAACATTGTGAGAGGAAAGCAAGGGGAGTTGTGTGTCTAGGCAGAATGTACGATGTACAGGGTGGGGCGAATCTGGTGGCACATGGCTACACAAAGGGAGATGGGTTGGGGCAGAAATAATGGGGACGTTTTATGTTGGTGTTCTTTACCATGGACGCGAAGCTGAGTGCCAGGGAAGCCCATGTGCCAGCCCTCACACCACTACAATAGCCAATGTTTTAAACCCTAACCATGCGCTGGATGAAGGAAGACTATTTCACTTGGATGTGGAGAAAAGAGATGGAGGAAGCCGTGAAGGCTTTTGTTCAACGCTTCAACCAACATAGACATTATCCTTTGCCCAAGGACATAGCCGATTCAGATTTCGTGGATGTGCTCTTCTCACTTCAAGGACATGACAAGCTCAATGACAACGATATCATCACAATCCTAGTTTGCTTATAGGGTTTTCTTCAAATTATTTACCAACCTGGTTTATTGGCTCTATGGAAGGAGTTGTGGGTTACAATGCCAATGGTTGGTGGTCCGCCATAGGATTCGACCCCTATAGGTAAATTTTTTATGGTTTTCTTTTTTGGGTTATGTTATCGTGTAGGTGCTAATGGGTTGAAATGTTGGTGCAAATGTGTGTATTTTTGTGCATGGGAGGGAACAACATGACATGGATGAACACGGTGATGCTTGTAACGTGCATGCACAATTTTTTGAAAAATAGAGGCCTCGTGGTGGGTCAAAGAGGCTATATTGGTCTCAGTACTAACATTTTCACCGACATTTGTAGTGCCTTTTTTTGGCTAGGAACCCTTCTTTTTTATTAATACTCACCATCGTGCCTGCCCTCGTGTGCTTCACTTCCATGGTGTTTATGCAACCTAATCTGTTGCTGCAATTTGTGGATGCAACTGTTACAAGGACCGCACTCCTTAGAGGAATGACTGATCTCCTCATAGGGATGACCAATTTCACTCCCTCAATTTCCTGGTAAATCCTAAAAAAAAAATTGTACATTTATTAATGTTATCTGATATGCAAAAAATACTGGAGTGAGTGTGAATGCATTGTCAGATTCGTTTACAGAGAATGTCGATAAGGGAAATTTAGATGCACCCAAATAATCTTTGGTCAAGACTGTGGAATTGGGCTTTAAATTTGTCCATCTACATCTGCATTTTTATCTTCCATTTGGGGGCACGGGTAGGAATACTGCTGGAAAATATTATGTTTTACACTTGCTAATTTTTATTTGCTTGAAATTTTTTGAAAGCCTTTTCAACTAAAACCAATAAAAAACATTTTTGCATGTGGGAAGCCTTGTAATAAAAAGGCAGCGGAGGGACAAAAGATTACAAATTTATAAAATATCATTCATTTGGACATAAATTACAATCAACAAAAGCTCCAATTGGTTTTTAATTTTAAGTGGCAATATATAATAAAGTCTTTAAAGAAAAGGTTTCTTATTTAAATGTTGATGGGATTGCTATGTGATTTAGATTCCTGTGGAAGTTGGAGACTTAATTAGGCAATAACAATGCATGCAGGTTGCTAAATTTGGACATGATAGTTACTAATAATTTTTCATTAAATATAGTTAGATATCTATATATTGATTGTGAAACTAAAATGTATAACGATTAGAATTATGGGATAAAACTTGATTGGAAATCCTTGTTAAAATTGTATGGTAGCTTGATTCAAATGAAAAGTTGGCTTCAAAGCTTGCAACATAATACTTGTTCCACTATATTCTAGATTATGAATTATAACTAAAATGTTACTTATTACTGAAGAGCAGGAGGCAGCGAAAGAGGAGTGGCAATCTATTGTATACAATCTGATTTTAAAAAAGGCCAGCAATGGATGAATGGTGTCTACAAGTTTTTCTTCAAGAACTGTGCAATAGAATTTTTGGTATAAATTGTTATTGCTGGTATTCAAAATAAAACCACTTTAGGGCATCATCTTCAATTTTCACTTCTTGTCTTATGTGAAAAGCTTTTGAAATTAAAGCTTTATGTGAGGGTTTTTCTGCAGAGGGTAATATTCAAGCTTTTGAAATTAAAGCTTTATGTGAGGGTTTTTCTGCAGAGGGTAATATTCAAATTTGATTATTCTTTTGATTCTACATTGCACATGTTCTTTAGATTTCTACTTGAATGTATCGTATCATGTATTCTTATCATTTATTTTGCAATGAGCTTTTATAGAGGATTTGAGAGTTCAAGCTGGTTAATTTATTTTCTACAATGTTTGCATATTCCCATTGGTTGGTATGTCTATTTGATCACAAACAAATTGAACATAAAGAGACATGATAAAAAAATAAATCATGAAAAGATCAAATAAATAAATCGAAGATAAAAAATCATAATCACATAGATCAAATAAAAAAAATAAAATCAAAGAGATTTGATTAAATAGAAATATCAAAAGCAAAGAGATTTGATTGAATAGAAAAATAAAAAACAAAGAGATTTGATTAAAAAAAATCAAAATCAAAGAGATTTGCTCAAATAATAATATCTAAATCAAAGTCATTTGAACTAACAAAAAAAAATCAAAGAGATTTGATGAAAAAAAAAATCAAAATCAAAAGAGATTTGATGAAACAAAAAAATCAAAATTAAAAGAGACTTGATGAAACAAAAAAAATCAAAATCAAGGAGATTTGATGAAAAAAAATCAAAATGAAGGAGATTTGATGAAACTAAAAAATCAAAATCAAGGAGCTTTGATGAAACAAATAATCTCAAAACCAAAAGATTTGATGAAACAAAAAAATCAAATCAAAGGGATTTATTCAAACAAAAAATAAAAAATTAAAGAGATTTGGTCACAAAATGAAATCAAAGATAAATCACAAAGATTTGAAAATGTTTATTATAAGTAACATAAAAAATCAGATAAATAAATCAAAGATTTAAAAATAAGTTAATTAAAAGATCAAATAATTAAAATCAAAACAAAAATAAATAAATTAAAAGATAAAATAAATAAACCAAGATAAGAAATATATTAAATAAATGAATTGATAAAAATAAAAAATAAAAATTAAAGAGATTTGATCAAAATGAGAAATCAAAGATAAATCACAAAGATTTGAATATATATTTACCACAGATAAATTAAAAGATAAAATAAATAAATTAAAAAAAAAAGTTAAATCAAAAAGATGAAATAAAAATCTTTATCATAGATAAATTAAAGATTAAATAAATAAATCGAAGATAAAAGATAATTCAAATATTTCAATAAACTAAAAGATGAATTAATTAAATAAATAAAAATGTTTGATCATGTAAAGATAAATCAATTCAATTAAGATTTAGAACTAAAGTTATGGTCCAACTACGGCTACAATTCGATTAGGGTTAGGGTTCAATTCGGATTATAGTTAGGGTTAGATTAGGGTTAGGTATATAGTTCAATTAGGGTTACTTCTAGGTTTAGGGTTAGGGTACAATTTGGGTTAGGGATAGGGTTGAATTAGGTTTAAGATTAAATAGGGTTAAGGTTACAATTCAATTAGGATTAGTGTTTGCTTAAGGTTACGATTAGGGTTAGGTTTTGGATTACTATTCTATGATTTAAGCTTGAGGTTAGGGTTACAATTGAGGTTCAAATAAGGTTATAATCAAGATTATTAAGTCTGGAGTGCAATTAGGGGTTAATTAATGTTCAATTAGGGTTACTATTAGGGTTATGTTATAATTAGGCTTTAATTAAGATTCAACTACAATCATGACTAGGATTTAATTATGCTTAGGATTGGGGTTAGAAAAGGGTTAATGTTCAATTAGAGTTTATTATGATAAATGTTAGGATTCAATTAGGGTTAAGGTTCAAATAGGGTTAGGCATGAATTAAAGTCACAATTAGAATTATAGTTCAATTAGGGTTAGAGTTAGAATTAGATTTAAGGTTCAATTACGATTAGCATTCAATAAAGGTTTAATTTGGGTTAGGGTGCAAATTGAGTTAGGGTTTAATTAGGGTTAGTGTACATTAGCATTCAATTAGGGCTAGGATTAGGGTTAGGGTTACTATTACAATTAGTGATATCATTATGAATAGGGTTATGGTTACAGTTAGGATTAGAAATAGGGTTACTATTAGTGTTGAATTAGCATTAAGATTAAATAGGGTGAAGGTTATTGTTCAATTGGGGTTAATGTTCACTTAAGGTTACTATTGTGGTTAGGGTTTGGGTACTGTTCTATAAAATAAAGCTTGGGGTTAGGGTTCAATTAGGCTTAAAGATAGGGTAAGGGTTAGGACTAGGATTAGTCTTAGGTTTAGGGTTCAACCAGGGATATGATTCTATTATAAAGCTTGGGGTTAGGGTTATAGTTGGGTTTCAAATAGGGTTATGATCAAAGTTAGGTGTAAGATTCAATTAGAATTAAATTTAAGTTAAGATTATAGTTAGGGTTCGATTAGTGTAAGGTTAGTGTTAGGATTATGATCCAATTAGAGTTAGGATTAAAATAGTGTTTAGAGCTAGGATTAGAGTTCAATTAGGGTTAGGGTTATATTTTAATTCTGATTATGGTTAGAGTTTAATTATGGATAGTGTTTAATTAGGGTTAGTATTAGGGTTTAATTATGGATCTATTTGGTTATGTTTTAATAAGGGTCAGGTTTGTTGTTGGTGTTCAATCAAGCTTAAGGTACAACTAGGGTTAAGATTTAATTAGGGTTATTAGCATTCAACTAGGGTTAGGGTGAGAATTGCATAATAGAGCTTTGGGTTAGGGTTATAGTTAGGGTTCAAATAGGGTTACAATCAAATTTAGGTTTAGAATTCAATTAAAAGGTTAGGAATGAGGATCAGTTAGGGTTAGGATCCAATTAGAGCAAGGGTTATAGTTATGGTTTAATTAATGTAAGGGTTAATGTTAGGGTTATGATTAAATTAGTGTTAAAAGTTAGGGTTAGAGTGCAATTAGGGTTAGGAGTGGGGTCTAATTAAGGTTAGAATTTAATTAGGATTATGGTTAGAATCTAATTAGGGTTAGAACCATACTTAGGGCTAGGGTTAAGGTATAATTAGGGTTAGAGTCCAATTAGGTTTAGGGTATAGTTATTGTTAGAATTTAATTAGGATTAGGTTAAATTAGTGTTCAAATAGGTTAACAATCCATTAAAGTTAGGATTAGGATTAGAGTTCAATTAGCGTTAGAGTTAGGATTAGGTTTGTGGTACAATTAGGGTTCTTATAAATTAGCATTCAATTAGGGTTAGGCATCAATTAGGACTAAGATGAGGGTTTAATTAGTGTTATGCTTTTATGATAAAGGTTGGGGTTAGGGTTACAATTGGGGTTCAAATAGGGTTATAGTCACAGTTAGGTTTAGTATTCAATTAAAGGGTTAGGATTGGGGATCAATTAGTGTTAAGACTCAATTAGAGTTAGGGTTATAGTTAGGATTCAATCAGCGTAATGGTCGGTGTTAGGATTAGGATTAAAATAGTTTTCAAAGTTAGGGTTAGAATTCAATTAGGGTTAGGGCAAGGGTTAAGGTTAAATCGAGGTTAGGGTTCTATATCTAATTATATCACAAATCCTAATATTAACCTTAAATATAACCCTAACCATAACCCAATTCCTAACTAGGTTAACCCTAACCTTTAACCTAACCTTAACCCTAACCATAATTTGAACCCTAAACCTAACAATAAATTTATATCTAACTATAACCCTAAGTTTAACCTTAAATCTAATCCTAACCTTAAACATAACCCTAATCTATATCTAATTATAATTTAAACCCTAAATAACATTAGGGTTAGGATTAGGGTTAGGGTTAGGTTTAGGATTATCATCACCAATAGACTTATCATCATGAATAGGATTACGGTTAGGGTTAGGATTAGGGTTAGGGTTATCGTCATGAATAAGGATTAGGGTTAGGGTTAGGGTTAGGGTTAGTGTTAGGGTAAGTGTTAGGGTTAGGATTAGGGTTAGGGTTAGGATTAAGATTAAGATTAGGATTAGGACCTAACCATAACCATAACCATAACCATAACCATAACCCTAACCCTAACCCTAACTGTAATTCTAACCCTAACCATAACTCTAACCCAAACCTTAATACTAACCCTAACCCTAATCTCATTCCTAATTAAACCCTAACCCTTATCCTATTCCTAATTGTAACCTTAACCCTAACCCTAACCCTAACACTAACCTAATTAAACCCTAACTCTAACCCTAATCCCAATCCTAACCCTAACCCTAACTCGAATCCTACCCCTAAATAAAATTAAAAAACCTAGCCCTAATCCTTACCCTAATCCTAACCATAACCCTAACGCTAATCTTAGCCCTAACCCTAAACCTAAACCTAATCCCAAACCTAATCCTAAACCTAACACTAAACCTAACCCTAATCCTAAACCTAACCCTAATCCTAATATTAACCCTAACCCTAAAGCTAATGCTAATCCTAACCCTAACCCTTTTCCTAATCCTAATCTTAACCCTAACCTAATTAAACCCTAACCCTAATCCTAATCCTAACCCTTATCCTAACCCTAACCCTAAAAAAATAATAAACCTAACCATAAACCTAACCCTAACCCTAAACAAAATTAATAAACCTAACCCTAATCCTAATCCTAATTGTAATCTTAACCTTGACCCTAATCCTAATCCTAATCCTAACCCTCATCATATCCCTAACCCTAATGCTAACGCTAACCCTAAACCTAATTAAACCTTAACCCTAATCCTAACCCTAACCTAAATAAAATTAATAAACCTAACCCTAACCATAATTCTAACCCTAACCCTAACTCTAACCCTAACCTTAATACTGACCCTAACCCTAATCCCTATCCATGATGATAACCCCAATCTAAATTTGTCATGATAAACCTATCCACGATGATAAACCTAACCCTAACCCTAACCATACTCCTATTCATGATGATAAACCTATTCGTGATGATGCCTTAACCCTAACCCTAACCCTAACCCTAACTCTAACACTAACCTATACCCTAATCTTGATCACTATTCGTGATGATAACCCCAACACTAATCCCAATTTTAACTCTAACCCTAACCAAATTTTATCATTTATAAAATCATAACCAAATTGAACCCTTACTATAATTGAACACTCACCCTAATTGAAATCAAGCCCTATTTTAACCCTACTCATAACCATATCTTTTCTAATTATAACCCTAATCTAAATTTGTGATGATAAACATATTCGTGATGATGAACCTAACCCTAACCCTAACCCTAACCCTAACCCTAACCCTAATCCTATTCATGATGATAAACCTAACCCCAAGCCTAACCTAATTAAACCATAACTCTAATCCCAATCTTAATCCTAACCCTAACCCTAATCCCAATCCTAACCCTAACCCTAAAATCCTAACCTAATTAAACCCTAACCCTAATCCTATTCCTAATTCTAACCTTAACTCAACTTAAACCCCAACTCCTAACCCTAAAACAAAATTAATAAACTCTAACCCTAATCCTAATCCTTAATTAGATTCTAATTAAATCCCTTTGAATTTTGAATTTCATTCAATTCTAATTCTATTAAAATCTTGACCAGAATTTTAATTCATTAATTTGAATCCTTTGAATTTTGAATTTATTTGAATTCTTGTAGAATTTGAATTTTAATTCTAATGAATTTTAATATTTAATTTCTAATCTTGAATTTTGGGGCTAAAAATTTTAAAACCCAACCCTAATCCCCAACCCTAAAACTCAACCCTAACTCATGGAATCCATAAATCCCAACCCTAATCCCATTCATGATGATAAACCTAACCCTAACCCTAACTCTAACCCTTGTGAATCCTAACCTAATTTTAAACCCTAACCCTAACTTTATTCCGAATTTTAACTCTTAACCATAATCCAAACCTAACCTCCTAATCAGAACTCCTAACTCCTAACTCTAACCCTAATCCTTAATCCTAACCCTAACCCTAATTCCCCTTTAATTCTTTAATTTTATTCCATCTTAATTCTATTAAATTCCTTTTAATTTTAATTTTAATTCACATTTAATTTTAATTTTAATTTAAATGTGAATTTTAATCTTTCGACTTTGATATCTTAATTTCGAATTTTAATCTTAATTCAATTTTAATTCGAATTTTATCTGATGATAATTTAATTTTAGAATTTTATTATTTAATTTTTAATTTAAATGTATCTAACCCCATCATTACTGCGGAACTTAAATCCTTAATCATATTAACTATCATATTATAATATGTTAATTATTATAATAACTTTATAATAAAATATATAAATATATAATTATAAAAAATAATTTATTTAAGATATTACATATTGCGTCACGATTGCTACTAGCATATATATATTATTTTAATAATAATATATATAAAATACGTGGAGAGATATCCTTCTTGAGGCGCCTATTCGATTTTTATAATAAAATATTGATTAAAAAATAGGCGCCTCGAGAAGGATATGTCTCGGTGTATTTTATATATATTATTATTTTTAATACTAAATCTGATGATTGATGAAAATTTATGAATTGATAATAATACATGAGTTGTCAAATTGTTCCACTATTTTTTAATATTGTTGAAAAATTATTACCATATAAATGTTTAACTAAATAAAACTATTGCTTTAAACAAATTAAAAGGATTTGAATTATAATTAAATGGAAATGGTTGATGTTGATGTTATGTTTTGTTATACTTTAAGCAAAACATTAAAGTATAAGTTTGAGGGAAATCCAATAAATTTTAATGTGTAGCCTCATATATGAGAATTGAAATAAACAATGATACAAACTATAGTTAAATCATATATACTACATTTGAAATTAATGTTAATGAAGATGTAAGCATTTTTCTTAAGTCAATAGACGCCTCGATAATGATAACTCTCGGCGTTTTTTACATATATTATTCATTAATATATGTATGCTAGTTAATGGATAGTGTTAAGTAGCTATATAATGAGCATCTATGAGTATTTTAATATTTATAAATAACATTGGTCTTATTAAATATATATAGCAATAAATAATGTATGTAATAATATTACTTTTAATGTATACAATTTAATTAAAAATTTGAATGTAATTCTAATTCTAATTCTAGCCTTAACTCTAACTATAACCTTAATACTAACATTAATTCCAGCCCTAATTGTAACCCTATTTTTAATCTTAAATCAAATAAAACTCTATATCATAACTCTAATTTTATTGTAACCTTAATTCTAACCATAATCCTAACTTTAAATCTAATCTTAAACCTAATTCTAACCTTGATCCTAACACTAACCTTAATCCTATTTCTAACTTTAAAAGTAACCCTAATTTTAAATATTATCATAACCCTAACCTTCATTCTAATTCCAATTCTATATTGTTAACAATTTTTTGCTTTTTCAAAAAAATTGATAGGTAGGTGGAAGTCATGTGCAACTACAATAGATTTTTATTTATTTGTTCTTTTTGTTTCATCTAATGCATGTTGAATTTAAAGATTTCATGCCAAATTTAATAGTGCCACAAGGAATGGAGTAATGGATCAAAGGGATAGATATCTCTGAGCTTTATATATATACTAGTTTTAATTCAAAAACTAACCCTAATTTTAATTATGATGCCAATTCAAACCCTAAACCTAACACCAACAGTAATTATAACCATATTCCTAAGCTAAATTCTAACCTTAATTGAACTCAGTTTCTTACCCTTAAAGTAAAACATTCTTAACCTTTGCTTCAAATTAACTTTAAAAGAGATTTGAACATGCATATGTGCATGAGAATTGGAAACCTCAATATTGTGTGGTTATGAGAACTTTCATGTCCATTAGTTAAACACATGCATGATAATATGAAAACATGAACTTTCATGACCTAAAAATTGAAAACTTCAATACTATTCATGTCGTGAAAATTGGAAACCTCAATAATGTTCATGTCATGAAAATTGGAAACCTCAATATTGTTCATTTCCTAAAAATTGGAAACCTCAATATTGTTCATATCCTAAAAATTGAAAACCTCAACAATGTCATATTTATTTTTGTGTCATTTTAATGTCATGAAAAATTATTCTAAATTAAATCCTATTACCATATAAATTGTTTTGAGTTTCTCAAGCTAGAATAAAAAAAATGAATTCACAATTAAAATAAGAACTAAAATATAATAACCGATAAAATTGTGAATAATTATTTTTTAAAATAATTTTAATAAAAAAATTTACGTCTTTACTTTTAAAAAGACAACTATTACTTCAATACTTAAAAAAGAAAATTCAAAACTTCCAATTTATTAAGAAACAAAATTGTCAATAAAGAATTAAGGAATACTTAATAGTCTTACCTAACTGAAGTACTTACAAGCCTTATACTTAAAACGTTAATACTAGCAATCGTACCTTAGTGTGCGATGGGTACACCGAAGAAGTGTGGAAGATCAATTAGGATAAATTTTGGTCTATTTTTTGCATACATTTATGTAGTACATGAGATCAATTGGTAGGCCATTTAACAAATGATGTCGTTTGTGCAACAAAGGTCTTGATGGAAAAGTGGTAGGGCATTGTTGAAACACTTTTATGTTTTTCTTTTTAAGAATCAGACAATATCTTATTACCAAATCAAACATTTGCTATTCAGAAATAGGTTCTTGGTGTTATTGTGATTGACATGCCATAGAAGCCCAAACAATTTATCATCATAAGAAAGTATTAGAAGGTATGAAACTACAAAAGAGTGATTGTCAAGTACTTCAATATTAAGTGGATAAGCTGTTGGAGTGTATCGATCAAACACATTACCATCTTTTTCCATTGGAAACTTAGTGAATTCCACTTAATATTGTCACCTAAAAGGCCAAATTTGCTTGATTTCATGAACTTATAAATATGAGCTGAATTATCACCATTGATCTCAATGTACATCACATAACTGCAATATAAATACTAAAAATCCAATAAGCATACCAGATATGCTAGTTATTACAAGATTTTTTCTTATATGATGGATGAATTCACATCAATAACAAAAAAAAAAACATGAAAATAACAAAATAGGAGTGATATGTTGACCTTGTGAATTGTTGGGAATTATGCTTTAAAATGAGTACTAGCAAACAACTGTGTACTGGCAGTTTCTAGACATACATTTTCTAGATCTTCTAGCTACTCTGTAGAGCTACCATCACCACCACCATTTAACTGAAGGTTTCTTTCATAACACTTAATGGAATCAATCCAATTAACTACATTGGAACTATAAGTTTATTTTTCATCTCTCTATACCCCCCAGTTATTTAAGCTATTTGATATATATATATATATACCCTTTATTTATCTTTATCTCCCTATCTCTTTATGTGACTTTATTTCTATCTATGCCTCTGTCCTATTCTCTCTTTCTCTTTTCCTTTATCTATTTTTCTCTA
>VDFB02115400.1:0-21139 GCA_007258455.2 Sequoia sempervirens | reverse complement strand
CCCAAGAGGCCGTACGTTATGTACAGTGGGAATGTTACCTAAACCTCCATTTTCCACCAACAAACTGTCAGATTAGCAAATGCAAAGAAACAACTACCTACTATAATGCTTGAAACTAAACTAGAAATCTAAATTGCTACCACATAGGGCTTAACCTATTAGTACACTACATCCTACGTACAATACAGTAATGATTTCAATCCATTAAAGCTCTACTTTGAGACAAAACCAGAAATTCACACTAAAACACCACTATCTTTTTATTGAATTCAAAAACTCCAATCAAAGTAAAATGCTTCCAACCTTGCTCTTAGGTCGAGGCACACCCTATATAGGTAAAAAAAAGTAGTTATTCCTCCCCTTGGTCGGACATGTCAAATACATTGTGGCAAAGTTGCAAAATGCACCATTTTGCAACTTTTGCCAATTTCTAGTAAACTAAGTAAAATGAGTTTCTAAACTCATCCACCCTTCCTCAATTTCTATCCTAGAGATCAAACATATCCCTAAGCTATATCCTCTACTCAATGGTCAACATGACCTTCATGGTAACACATCAAAAATAAAAATTCATCCTAGATTTCCTAATTTCCTAGTGTAACTGCCTAGTGTTTCTTAGGTGCTCCTGCACCATTCTCCCCCTCTCTACACAAACACTAAGGAATGTGAGGAGAGATCAGTGACACATCAATGCCATGCTTCTTAAACTGAGTTTCATCCACCCATGTAGCCTCCGATTCTGGTTTGTCCCTCCATTTGATGAGATGTTCCAAGTATTCCTTATGCTAGGTAGACTTCTTCACCCTTGACTCCAAGATTCTCTCTGCTTGTAGCTTATCTTGAGTAGGTAAGGCTATGTTGCTCACATCCTTGATGATATCCCTACTGTTCTGATCCATGTTAGTGACTGTTCCCTTATATCTAATCAGATCAACTACATTGAACACTAGAGAGATGCCTAAATCTGCAGGTAATTCCACCTTGTAGGCATTCTTCCCATATTTGGCTAATACCTTACATGGTCCCACTCTTTTCATCTACAACTTGGTTGATATTCCCTTCTACAACCTAGATTTGTTGAGGTGGACCATAACATAGTCTCCTACTACAAATTGTAGATCCTTTCTAGATAAATCCACCTTCTCTTTCAACTTTTGAGCAGCCTCAATGACTATCTTCTTCACCTACTCCTGAATCTCCTTCATGGTCTGAGAGAAATCCTCTGCGTGTCCACTCCTATGCTCCATAGCTCCTAGATCCCTGAGCTCACACACATCTCTTCAGTGCATTCCATACACTATTTCAAAAGGACTCTTCCTTGTAGTCATGTTCACACTGTCATTGTATGCATACTCAGCCTATCATATGACCAAGTCCCATGTTTGTCGATACTCTTTGGTTAGGCATCTTAGAAGGTTACCTAACATCCTATTAACCACACTCCTATTTTCCCATCACTTGGATGGTAAGCTGATCCAAAATACGTGTTGGAAAATTCTAATTACTCCATAGAGTCTTCCAAAATGACTCATGAACTTACATCCCTCGGCCGAGAAATGCTCAAAGGAAATCCATGGATCCTTAAAATTTCCTTGAAGAAAAGGTGAGCAATGTAGCTAGCATCATGTGTGGTCTTGCAAGGGATAAAGTGACTCATCTTGCTGAATCTATCTACCACCACATAGACACTATCAAACCCTATCTTAGTCTTATGGAGTCCTACCAAAAAGTACATGCTAATACATTCCCATGGTCTATTGGGAATAGGTAGGGGTTGATACAAACTTGCATTACTAGCTCCCCCTTTGGCTTTCATACAAACTACACACTGCTCCACATACCTTCTGACATCCCTTGGAAACTTGGGCCAATAATAGAACCTTTGCACTAGTTCCATTGTTTTGTTGATACCAAAATGACCACTAAGACTACCATTGTGCTTCTCTCTTGGATAAGATTCTCTCTCATTGAACCTTTTGGAACACATAACTGATTCCCCTTGAACAAAAGTCCACTCTACAATGTATACTCTGAGAATTGACTATGAAAGTGATTCTCAAAATTAGAACATACCTTATATGCCTCCGAGAAGTCTTCATCTTCTCCATAGAGATCCTTGAAACTTTCTATCCCAATGCTCTTTATTTTTATCTCTTGCATTGTCAACAACCTCCTACTTAAAGCATCTGCCACCTTGTTCAACTATCCCTTCTTGTGCTTGATGGTAAATGTGAAGGCTTGGTGGTATTCCATCCATTTCAAATGTCTATTGCTCAACTTCTCTTGTGTGTTGATGTAGCTAAGTTCCTGGTTATCAGTAAACACTACAAACTCTTTAGGTAGGAGATAATGCCTCCACTTTCTAAGTGACTGTACTAGAGCATACAGTTCTAGGTCATAGGTAGAATACTTTTGTTTAGCTTCATTGAGCTTTTCACTAAAGAAAGCTATAGGCCTGCCTTCTTGGCTGATTACTCCTCCTACTGCAATTCCACTGGCATCACATTCCATAGTGAATAACTTATCAAAACTAGGTAACAAAAGGATGGGTTGAGTTGCCACTTCTTCTTTCAGTTTCTCAAAACCCTTCTCTTCTTCAAGAGTCCATTTGAACTTAGTTTTTGGGCCACCTTTGATTGTATCAAGTACTGGTGCACATATGCCACTAAAGTTCTTCATAAACTTTCTATAAAACTAAGCTAAACCTATGAAAAATTCTACCAGTCCCTCGTGGTTGGTGTAGGCCAGCTTTTAGATAGCTTCCACCTTGAGCTTGATCCATCTTCACGGATCCTTGGGATACTAGCAAAACCCCAAATACACAAGCTCTGTTTGAAGAACTCACACTTTTCTAGGCTGATGGCTAACCTCTCCTTTTGCAACCATTTAAGAACCATCTCCACATGCTTCAAATGTTCCTCTGTTGTATTACTAATGATGAGTATATCTTCTAGATACACCACCACAAATATACCTGTGAAATCCTTAAGCACCTCATTCATGAGCCTCATGAATGTGTTAGGGGAATTTGAGAGGCCAAATGGCATAACTCTCCACTCATATAACCCATCAGTTATCTTAAAGGTTGTCTTCCACTCATCCCCCTCTTTGATTCTAATCTGGTGGTATCCACTCTTGAGATCCAACTTTGTGAAATACTGAGCTCCTCCAAGACAATCCATCAAATCCTCAATCCTAGGAATAGGGAAGTTGTATTTGATTATAATTCTATTTAAAGCCCTAGAATTAGTGCATAACCTCCACTTACCACCTTTCTTGGTTTCTAAGACCACTGGTATTGCACATGGACTGATGCTCTTCCTAATTAGTCCTTGGTCTAATAACTCCTGCACTTGTCTAGCTACTTCTAGGTTCTGATCTGGTGTAAGCTTGTATGCTGCCTTGTTTGGAAATGAAGCCCCTGGTATGAAGTCAATCTAATGACTGATGGCTCTCTTTGGAGGTAAGGTTGCTGGTGTTCCATCACTGACTATTTCCTTGTACTTCTCAAGTAACTTCTAGACTTCTCCTAGTATGACTATTTTCTCAGTCTTATCTTCCTCCTTAGATTACACCATGACCACATATCCTTCCCCTCCTTATTGTAGAGTGTTGATAAACTCCTTGCCACTACTTAACAAGACACTAGGGGTCTTTGACTGTCCTTCTTCTTCATCCAACAGTGACTGCAGTTTGAATGTCTTTCCATCCTTCTTGAATGAGATAGTGTTCTCCTTTCCATCATAGATGGCTCCTCTGTCATACTACCATGGTCTGCCCAATAGAAGATGGCATGCATCCATGGGAAACACATCACAAATCAACTTGTCCTTGTATCCTCCAATGGAGAACTCCACTGTTTTCTGCTCATTTACAAGAACACTCTGCCCTTTGTTCAACCATGTCACCTTGTAAGGATTAGTGTGGGGTACCTTCTCCAACTTCAACTTCTTCACTACCTCCTCAGAAATAATGTTATCAGTAGACCCTTAATCCACTATAACCTTGCACACCTTTCCCAATATTTTGCATCTTGCCCTGAATAAGGCTCTCCTTTGCTTTGGCTCTTCTTTGACTGGTTGTCTGATTAGAACCCTGCTAAACATCAAGTTCTCCCCCATTTCTGACTCAATGTGACTAACCTCTGGTGACTTGACACTCATAGTGTCTTCTTGAGCATATGCTACTCTCTTTTCTATGTTTAAAGAAGATGATTTCTTTGGGAACCTATAAGCTGGATGACCTACTTGACCACAATTATAACACTTCATAGTGGAAAAGTATGAGCTACTTTTGCCTGCTCCTCTTCCTCTATTTGAACCTCCTTGAGGTCCTCTACCCCTTCCATAGCCTCCTCTAGAAGTTGTTTCACTTCCATGCTCTGCAGTGATTTTGTGACTCTCCCCACTCCCCTTTCTTTGTTCACCCCTCCACCTTGGTATCCACCTTTTATGCCCTCTTGATCTCCCCGGCCACCTCCTTTTAGAAGCCTTGATCTTTGTTTCCTCTGCATTCTCTCTTCAATCTTTTATAGCCAATTGATAGCATTGTGCACCATCTTGGGACTTAGCATTTCATTCCTTGAATGTTCCACTTCAAGTCGTTAAGATACCTAGCCACCTTAAGACTTTCATCCTCTGAAACATTAGACCTCATACAAAGTTTTTGAAACTCCTCAGTATAAGAATTCACATCTTGGTCTCTTTGTCTCAAGCTCTGTCTTTTCTTGTGCAACTGAATTTCATAATCATTAGGCATGTATGCTTCTCTCACTTTGGCAACCATTCCCTTCCAAGTAGAAATAGGCTTCTTGCCTTCCTTTTCTCTCTCTGTCTGAATGAAATTCCACCATGTCAAGGTAGAACCTCTTAATCTTGACTTTGCCACCTTCACCTTCTGTGCTTCTGCTGACTCCATCACACTCTCAAAATGGTTTTCATTCCTCATCCAATCCATGACTAGGATCAACTTTCCATTTTCCCACTAAACAGCTGGCATGCCTTCAAGTGATTTTCTTCCACCAGCCTTCCAATGCTTTCAAGAAAGGCTCTTCTTTCTCAAAAATAGGGTCAGTTTAGGGATCTTGTCTTCCTCTGCAACCTCTTCTTTCTTTGGTACCCTTCCTTTCGAACTACACATCATTCAATGCTTTCTCAAGTTGGTCTATTCTTTCCCTCAATAGCCTATTGTCTTCCTCCTATCCTTCGACCATCTTGGCCAATTCTGCATTTGTCACCATGATGGTAGAACCACTAGACTCAATCTCAGACATACAATAGTCAATCCCAAATCTTTTGCTTGCTCTGATACCAATCTGATAGGGAGGTTGGGTGAATCAATCACTGATTCATGCTCTAGGTCTTGTTTGGAAGACCTCTAAGGTGTCTCACTCCACCAGTTTAACCTATAGGACCTTCTAGTACTTAGGATCCCCTGGTCTTGCTTTTCCAACCCCAACTATCAACACAAATTCTTTCTACCAAGTCAAATCTTGGTGCAAACTTGCAACTCTAACCTTAGCCCTTAATCCACCCTAAAGGCTACAAACCTCCAAATTAAAGAATTAAACTTTGCAGGGATGTGGAGGTGCTTCAAAAGACTTCAATCCATCCTACTATGGTTCTTGAAGGTCCACCTGACTCCAATTCTTGGTCGCTTTCACCAAACCCTCATTTAGGTCTTGAAAAGGCTACTAGCCCTAGGAGCCCCAATTAGGTCTCCTTCTCCGAGAAAATAGGTTGATTCTCTCAATCTTTCCAAAGAACCCCCAATCTTTCTTTGAGATTCCTAGTTCATGTGAACACCTCTCAAATATTTTTAAGGTCTTGGGTCTTAACTGCTCGTACAAAGCCTTAGCTTGAAAATGGGCAAATACTAGGGTTTCTTAAGCCATTTTCTGGTTACTCTCAAACTGTCAAGTCTTTCACCGACCAGATGAGTTGGTGGAGTTTCCTCCTGATTACCAAACCTTGGCAAGACTCCCACCTACCTTCTCCAAAAGGAAATTAGTCAAGAATTTGTCACCCCTGCAAATTATGTGCTCTGCACTTAAGTCTTCCTAGTCGGGCACTTCCCTGGCTCGCCTAGGGCAAGACTTTTCCAACAGCTCTTGTGCTTTCAAGGAACCTAAACCCTACCATATTTACAACCATGGATTCTAGTCACTGTTCCCAAAGGGCCGTACAATTTGTACAGTGGGAAAGTGAACTAACACTCCATTTCTACAGAACTGTCTGGTTCAGACCAGCAAGCAAGAAAACAAAACTATTTACAACAATGCTTGAAATTGAATTGGAAACCTATCTAAATACCACAGTATTTGAAGACTAAAAGACACTACATCCTACGTACAATACAGTAACAATTTCAATCCATTAAAAGCTCTACTTTGAGACAAAACCAAAATTCACACTAAAACACCACTGTCTTTTCTTGAATTCAAAAACTCCAATCAAAGTAAAATGCTTCCAACCTTGCTCTCAGGTTGAGGCACACCCTATATAGGTCAAAAAAAGTAGTTATGCCTCCCCTTGGTCGGACATGTCAATTACATTGTGGCAAAGTTGCAAAATGCACCATTTTGCAACTTTTGCCAATTTCTAGTAAACTAAGTAAAATGAGTTTCTAAACTCATCCACCCTTCCTCAATTTCTATCCTAGAGATCAAACATATCCCTAAGCTATCTCCTCTACTCAATGGTCAACATGACCTTCATGATAACACATCAAAAACAAAAATTCATCCTAGATTTCCTAATTGCCTAGTGTAACTACCTAGTGTTTCCTAGGTGCTCCCGCACCACATTCATTTCATTCCTATTATATCTATCTATCTCATTTGGTTGTCTCTGTGGAGATGGGAACACAAAATGGGGGTTTGACTGAGGCAAACCCCTATACAACCCCAAAATTTTCTCCATATCTTATGTATGCAGGTATTGAAGACATTCATGTGCTGGAAGCTTCATTACTTGGGTTTTTGTGAGCATCTTCTATCTCTCATCCTCTTCAACTTTATCATTTATACTTTACTTCAATTTCGTTACTTTCTGTCCTTTTCCCCATATTCTAATAGTTCCTAGCAGTTGAGATAGAAGTAGACACTTTGCTATTTTCTATGATAAACTCAGTTTCTAGTCCGTACAAGACACCACGGTGCCTTTGGGACTCTAGCGTGTCATGTTGTCATCCATTTTCTACACTGACATCCTTTGGTCAAAAACTTGCTAGTTTACATCTAAAAAAATCATTGTGCCTTGTTCTTTCTAATTTTGAAACTCTCACTTTGTTCCCTAAGGTAGTTTAGGGCAGTTTTCCCCTTGGGAATCTCTTGAGAATAAAGAGACTCATGAGTAGTGAATCCCCCTTCTCTACACTAACATAGGACCTATCAATGTCCTGAGTATTGGTCATCCATTTTCTAAAATTTTTAAACATACTAAATGATATATGTTGCTTCTTAATGACGTGTTTATGAGGCAGGGTTTTAAATATGATATACCTCCATTTTGCATAACTGAACTCCACGTACAAATTTTGCATGGAAAAATAAATATGACCTTCAGAGAATTTAAAACTCACTCTAGCATGCCTTCCATTCATCTCGGATTGAAATCCACGTGCAACTACCTTCTATCAGTCCCTTCAAAGCTTGGAAACTGAGACAACAAGGATATCCATGTTACATTCTCAGGAAATTATAAAACTAATCATGGAAAAGGATAAAAGCTTCACATTCTCCTCTTAAGAATAATGCCTTGACATAGTCTTGGCCACCATTCTAGCTTGAAAGTTGTTGTGTAAAGAGTGCTAAATGGTGAAAACCCTCAAAACTTCAACCTTTTTTACAAAACTCAAACTCTTTTAACAAAAGATGATTCCCTCCAACACATGTGCAATGTGGACTGGGCAAGAGTAATAAATATTTTCCTTTTCTTTAAACACTTTTAATAAGATTAAAGTTTTTTAGAAACCTTATTAAGTGCTAGAAATATTTTCCAAAGCCCCTCTTGAAATCTTAGTACAAGGCCAAGACTCTTTAAATAAGATGGACAAACTGTTGTTCTTATTTATACTAAAGGAAAAAAAAAAGATTAATAATGCTCTTTCATTTGGTGAGTGCCAAATTTGGCACTCACCAAATGTATTGCATTGGGAAATACCAACACAAAGGGTTGAATTTTGCCTTGGGCATCCAACCCAAAGGGTTGGACGACCATTTCATGCCAAGGATGTGATTTTGTGAAAGGGTGAAAAAATTTCACACATTTTTGGTTGTGCTCTCCATCAAGTTTGCATGTGTTTTAATGCAAATTTATAAAATACTGTGATGACATTAGGCTCTCTATTAGCTATCTAACCATATAATTTTTTAACATTTTGATTATGTTAAGGTTTTCATCTATAACTTCTCTTGTTAGTATCTCCATTTTTTGTCAAAAACCAACATGTGCTTGTTTGGCTATATGTTTTTACTCGTTCATCGAATTTTGAAACAAATTACATTTTTAGAAACTAGACTCCATTCTACATGTATTGAAAATTTTGATTTTTGATTAGTTTTCAAAAAAATTAGGGGGGAGCATGCTCAATTTTTTTCTTTTTAGGATGTGTCCACTTCAAAAATTAGCTAAATATTATATACATTAAAAAATTAGCCAAAAAAAAGGCATAAACTACATGGTATTAGCTAATTTCTTACCCAAGTGATTTTTGAAATTCTTAAAAAAAGAACATTTTAGGGGAGCAAAATAGACACTGCTATTTTTTATCAAAAAAGGACCACTTTGTGTGCTCCCCCTTTTTCAAACACTTAATCTTCATTATTTAAAAAAAATATTAGTTTAGAAATTAAATTCAAGGCACTACAACTCTTGTTCTTGTTGCATCTTCAAATTTTGAGTGTACCTATCTTCATTTTCTCGTGAACATCAACTTTGTTGACTTATAAAAAAAATGTGGCATCTTAAGAATCGTTTTTGTGTCACAACCTGGTGAACATACTCTTTCACCAAAAAAATTGAATTTTGATATATACACAACAAGTTATGCTTGATGATATACGCCTATGTCCAAATTATAATTACCTTGACTTCAAAAATTAATTAAAAAATATGTAACAAAAAATTATGAAAAATATCCATGCACTAGATATTGATGTTAAAAATCTATATTTTAAAAATTAGAATTTTATCCTTTGTAGAAAAAAAGTTATGTTGGGCAACATAAATGTTACTTTCTAAAAATGTTGTTTACTATTAAAGCTTAGTTATTAAAAAAGATGTTGAAAGATTCATTCACACACACATATATAATCTACACACAAATCACCACAAATCACTAATTTGCATCATCTTCAAATTATTAATGGTTTGGCTGCTATAGGTCTCAAAAAGTGAAGATTTAGTTAAAATGTTGATATAAATGTCCATCTTGGCCAAAAAAGTGGGACTCATTATTGTGGGATTACCCTCCTAATTTAGGAATTTTAATCATTCCAATACAATATCTTGGAAAAGAAAACACGAATCACACAAAAATCTCATCCAAATCAATTGGAAGTGTTCAATTTTTAAATAAAATTTATATTTGATCAAAATTTGAGGCACTTTGCAAAATCTAACTTTTTAAATGTTGTTGTAAATGTCTTGTATTTCATTGTAGTGTAGTAAGGAACCATTGATTCTATAAATTCACCCTATGCACCTTGATGAAATTCATCCTAGCTCTGATTGTTTAATTGTATTAAGTTTTAAACATGGATACTCCAATTTTATTGATAAGTCCTAGGTATCAATCAACATTTTCATGTTGCATCACCAATCAAAGGCTAAGAAAATGTTTCAACATCCAAATGTGCATGACAAGGGTTTCCCTCAAAATGGTTTTGGGAAATGATTTTATGGATCAAGGTGAGCAATAATAGGTAAATTTCAATATTTCTTCTTGGTTTTTGGCTTCACTTTTAGACATTGGAGTGTCATAGGCCAATGTGTTGGCACTAGCTACACTTGTGGTTAAGGAAAACTATTTGGGAGGATTAGATTATGTTCTAGTTATGACACAACCCGAGGTAGGAGTTCTTTCTCCTAAAGAAATTCCCCACTTTCTAAATGAAGGAATAGTTGTACCTTGGCTTCCTCTTGTAGGGAATTTTCTTATCATGACATTAGTAGAACAAAGACAACTAGTTGCCCTCAAATATGATTTTCTCTAGAATGAGGCTAGGGAGATAGACTAGGACCACTGCTAAAGGCAACAAATTTTTGTAAAATTTTGTGATATGTGTACATGTTGCCTCTTTTTCACTGATATATGTATATCTTTGTGTTTACATTTAGTGAATATTTTTGAAATGTATCTTTTCTCCTTCCTCTTTGATAATGAAAAGTGCTAATGCAATATTTTTTAAAATCAAATTTTCCTTGTGTAAAATTTGTGAATGAACTTCTAGTCCTTAAGGAATTGACGATATCAAGCATTTATAGAAATTGAACCAACTCCATTTAAACCTAGCCCTAATCTAATATAGACATATTTACAACAAAGAATGCTAATTATTACCTATACCTTTTATGGGTAGAAGTATTTTCACTTTGAGGAGCTTCTCTGTAATATCCATAGTTATTAATTTAGCAAATTTATCCTTAATTTAAATATGTATGTTCTAATTACAGTACTATGATGTGTATTCAAATGACCTTTACATTTATACATTTTATGCTTTGCCTTTTTAGAATTAACATCATAATTTCCAGTAATTTTGCTAGGATGAAAAGAAACAACTTGAGTGTTCTCTTCATTTAGCTTGTAGCTAATGAAATAGTTTTCCCCGCTTTTCCATTCATTATCGTGAAAATTTGAAACATGTTTCCCTTTTGATGCTTGTGTCTATATGACTACAATGTCTTCCTACACCTCTTCATTTTGAATGAATAACATATACTCATTGTTCCTATCATTTCATAGAGCATCAATTAGTAAATCATTGATTATAACTTCTTTAAATTTTTCTTCTTGCAATTTGATAAAATAATTATCACTGATTGAAAAGGAAAAGGACTTGTATTGTATTTGTAGCAATGAATTATTCAAATCATCTTTATTTGGACTCAATTTTTAATTCCTCTTTATGCTTGAAGATTTTAGAATTCAATGCGATTTAGGGATTCTTCTCTTGTCAACACTTGATTTGTGCTTGTTGATCCCCTATCTTTCACCTCTATTATGCAAAATTTTTTAACATCTATTCTTTTCATATTAGGTTCTCTTGGTATAATAGAAAAATTCTTATTTTTCCTTTGCAATTCTTCTTGTGAAACCCTCTCTATGATTAGTGCATTAGGAAGAACCGAAGGAACGTATTGTTACTCCTAGAAAACTTTGTGATGTGATCTCTTGACCATTCTATGGTATTAGGAAAGTTTAAGTCTATGTTATCACAACTATCAAATAACTAATTATCACTTGTAACAATATTTCCCATAATTCTTTCTAATTTTCCAAGCTCATGCCTCTTGGACATAACATTCGATGTATTTCTAATATTCCCTTCATATTTCAATACTTTGGTTATAGAAATCAATTTTCTAATAGCTAAATCCATCCTTACTAGAAATATTATACAATTGACTTCATCATGTTCTATAATTTTATGGATTTTGCATCTATCTGGCAATCCATACTTAAGTAATCTTTAGAGGAAATCCATTTATTCAAAACCTTTTGACATATGCAACATCCATTGTGAACAAGTATTTATTGAATGTGGTTTAATATGTCCTAAAAATTCCATTATTTCCTAGGTTTAGACTCTTTGAACACTCTACCTTTTTACTTTTTATAAATTTTAACCATTTAAGAATGAGATCTACAATCTCTGAATAATCATTTGAATATCTTATTTCAACTTCAAATCAAATTGAAAATTCTTGAATTCTTTCATTAGGCAAGGTCTAGATCAACCCTCCTTCTAGCACCACTTTTGTTGATGAGGGTGTTACACATATGACGAAAACATGCAAATAGATTTCATTATTCAAACAACATAACCTATCTATCTTGAAGGAGTCACTATATTTGGTAAAGAATTAGTTATCCCAAGGATTGAGAATTTTAGGTCTTGACTCACTAAGTTCACTCAGAGTTTGTTATTTAGTTATTGTTTCACATGGGGGCTTGTTGATTTTCTAAAGTATTCACCTGTTACCAAGAAGTGATGTTATTAATTATAACAAATTATGCATCCATCACCTTCTATAGCATTTAATACTATCCTTACCCAAAAATAAAATACAAAAATTCATAAAGGAAGAAAAGAGATTTAAGAAATCTAATTTTGCTTCAGATATTACCCACACACATATTGAAAGATAAGTAAACTAAAACATAAACTATTTGTATTTCACCAGATTGCTTTACAGCTACATACAAACTAGTGCAATAGTTTAGAGAGATATAACTATTCACTAATGAGATAGCTTCAAAATGCACCCAACTATGGTGCAACAAATTGATTATTTCACTAGGAATGAACAATTTATAATCGCACAAAATGTATGATTAAGAATGACCATCAATTGCTTAAGTATTACCAACCTCTACACTATGTACGAGTCTTTACTTATATTGAGTAGAAAAAATGAAGTAAATAAAAAAATTGGTGATATTATGATTCAAGCTCTATCATCTCAACAAATTATGATCCTTAAAACTAAACAACTCACCGCCTTTAATAGAATACAAGATAGGAGTTCATTACAAAAATAGCACATGGCTAGAGAAAAACAATCTAATCATCATAAGACACATGGCACAAAATATCTTCTACATATAAGAAGGGGAAAGCAGATAGTTTTAGAAGAATTAGTCAAATTTATGTCCTATTGACTTGGTCTCTGTTGATGATTCTTTAACCTTTCAAAACTCTAGGTAATGGTTGTGATATATCTATGTGGTATTCAAAGTACCTATGGTTGAATCTTGGATGCAACCTTTACATTCTTAGCAAGTCACATTCTTTCAACTCCTTATTCAGCCTTTTTCTTGCCTTCAAAACTCAAAAACTGATCTACTACTAGCAGACCTCAAAATCTTTGCATTTGGGTATATATGCTCCTATATCAAGAAAAATACTTGCATCTAACATTAGGAAAAATACTGGCTTATGCAATCAACATCTATTCCCACCTTCCACACTTCAAATATTTACCTTGCATCAACAAATCATTATATAAAATGAATTACCTTATATTTACTCATATATGTTAACATATCAATTTAATCATATGAAACTTTGTTCCAATCATATGAAGGTAAGAAATCACCAATCCAAAAGCTTTTCCATATCCTTAAAACTATTATTCCCATTAATTTATTCTGAAATAATACTTAGATTTACTTAATGCAATTACTGACATTTTCAAGATTTTTGGTTGTTAAAGGAACTTTTAGGAATTTTCATGGTTTAAGGAAATCATAAATATCTCCAGCTATTCAATTCCATAAAGAGACAATTATCTGATAATCTCAACCTTATCATTTTCACCTTTTAAAGTGATCATAAATATTTATCAATTATATCTTGATTAATGCTCCATTTGTAGGAAAAATATATGTTAGTGTATTTATAACTAAAATGATAAATTCTTATCATGTATCCAAATTTGTAAGCCTCAAAATATTTGCTTTATGTACTTTATTCCAGACTTAACTATTCTTTAGGCCCGTTTTAAGATGACGAAACTAAGTGATAATGCCAACCTTATCAATACTTATGAATTTTGTAAGGCATTCACGAGTCATGTGATGGTAAAAGGATATGATGGGTTGCCAAATGTGGAAACTAAAGATGCAACATCTAGTTGCATAAGACCTTACTTCCCCCAAAAAATGTAACTTTCAATTTTAACTATTTTGAGCACCTTCATAAGTGAATTCATCATAACTTTGAGCTTTTCTCAACTTGGGTAACTTAGGACATGATGTAGGCTATGTTGTGCTAAAAACAGATCCCCATGATTTTTGTAAGTATAATGGGGTGTGTTGTGAGACCGCACAACAATATCAACATTGAAGAGTTCAAAGAAAGAATGTTTGGGAGTAATCTAACTCCTTATTCTCAGAAGATAGTGCAAAATGGAATTTCCTAGGCAGTTGGATTCCCTACTTTAGTGCAATGTCCCAATCTGATCATGGAATGCAAGGAGCACTACTATGAAGATTCAAGAAAGAGTATATCTGCAAATGGGAGGGTATTAGCAAACTTTTCTAGTGATGTCATTGTAGAGATCTTTAATATCCCAACATTATAAATTATGTCTCTAACCACTAAAGAGCAAGATTTGGGGGTATACAATCAGGGACTAGACTATTTCTTGAAGTTAATTAATGAATTATGGATGAGACACCCTAAGTCCTTGACCAATAAGTTTCCAAATTACTTATATAGAAGTGACTTCATCACCAAAGTCAATGACTTAGTGAATTTGTTGAGTAGAATATTGGGGAATATCTCAACTTCAACTTTTGAGAATTAGATGTTCTACTATGTGGAAGAAATCCTCAAAGGGTTCAAGAAGTTCCATTGGTCTCATATCATCATTGATAACATCCACCATCAATTCTCTATGGTGAGAGAGACTAGAATCTTCCATATGATTTTCTATATTGTCCTCACTCTAGCCAAGAGCTTCAAATATCATGGGTTGACCTATTTAGGTCTAATGAGTAATGGCTCCAATCAACATAAATTTTATGATTACTACCCTCAACTATAGATATAATATAATGAATCATTATAAGAGGGTGAATGATGCATTTATCATGTTCATTGTAAGTACATTACAAGGAGATTTGAACAAGAGACTTTCCTCCTTAGCTATGGATAATATTAGAAGGTCTAATTTTTGGTTTATCCAGTTTCCAAAGTTTACCTACCTTAGAATGGAGGGATTTTTACGTGCGCTATATAGATTGCCTAAGTACCTGAGTGACAAGATAGTCTTATTGAATATGACCATGCAAATTTGCACTGCCAACAAGTTGTTAAGAGATAAGCATATGGTAGGAGTACCTTACCCTATGGTAATTAGCAAAGGTTTGTGTGCCTATACTTTACACCAATGAGTTAAGGGATCTGATGTGGAGCCTTCAACTTCCACTTTCATAGTATTAGGAGACGCTTTGGCCCCTTGGGAAAGATGATTTTTTTTGGGTAGGTAGTATAGGCATAAATGGAAATTGAGGATTTTTGGGCTAACTGTAATGATGATTTAAAGCTTAGGAGAAGAGCCTATTCTAGGGTAACAATATATTACATAAGGAATCTCTACCTTTTCCTTGTTCTTAATCAAGTTGAGGATGATGGTAAGGTCCTCTAAGGAGCCGAAAACAACAAAGTAGCAAATAGGCCTATCCCACTTCCAGATTGAGCTAAAGAGGAGATGACTAACCTTGATATAGTAACAAAACTAGTCTTAAGATTCACTAAGAGATGGGTGGAAGCTTAATTCTCTGCCCTCATGGACCAAGGAGTATACCTAACATTTGATCAAGTAGAGGAGGAGCAAGATTCTTCAAATGAGGAGGAAGAGCAAGTTGAAGAAGGGACAAAGCATGACATGAAAAAATAGGAAGTGATTCAGGGGTATCTTCCAAGGCCAAGGGTAAATCAAAGAAGACAAAGGATGAGGAGAGGCATCCTACTACAAATCCTAGGGTTTACAAAATAAAGGTTGGGCCTACAGAAGGACCCAAACCACAAACTAAAAGGGATAAAAGGGAAAAGATTATTGCAACTAAGCAACCAATTGAAGCTCAAAAGGATTCCTCATCATATCCCTCACCCTCCATCTCTATTTATCCACCTTCTCCTCCCATATCCACATATTTGCATCCACCACCCCTCTTACCATTTATGATTCACCTCCTCCAATAGATATCTCCATAGATATCATCACTTCTTCCATTTCCTTCATCACAATTGACTCTTCTCCTACCACCCAAGCTTCGCCCTCTTCCATTCCCCACCAATTTACCATGTCCACTATCTTCACTACCATCCCTTCTATTTATCTCCTTCCTTCCCTAGACCTTCCTCAAAATTTCATTTCCCACCTTTCCCACATTCCTAAGGAGGTAGCAACCATCATTTTGTCTTAGGTCAATAAATCCTTATTGAATTAGCTTGTTAAAGATATCCCTCCCACTTCTCAAGAAACACTAGAACCTCCAACCATGGAAAAAAATTATAAAACATGTTAGAAAATTTTCAAAAATAAGAAGAAGAAAGTATGGCTAACTTAGTTTCTGAAGAAGAAATTCAAGTTCCTACTCAATGAGATGAGCCATTAGAGGATGTTCTTGGTATTAAACCTAAAGTTGATCAAATACCTATGAAGGAGACATGTGTAAATGTAGAAAACATTCAAAGAGGGGCTTCTCCTCGTCTTTAGATAGAATCTAACATCGACAAGGGTATTACACCCTTGTGGTTGGAGGAGTAGTTGAAGCAAAATAGGCCCATAATAGAAACCCCGATGTTAAGTTTAGAGGCTATTCCTTAGCTGGATTGAAAGGCCAAAAGAAAAGAAAAGGGTAAAAATAAGGTCTCATATGACTAGGGATGCCTCAAGTTCTAGAATTTTGCATGTGGCCACTCCCATGGTGGACAAAGTCATTGTTGAAAAATGAAGGTGAAATTGTAGCTTAAAACTTGTAAACCTATGTGACTATAGATTTAATTAAGTGTTCTTTGTCACAATTCTTTATGTATGATTAATCTATTTAGATCAATTTTACCAATTGTAGAAAGAAACAAAAGATTGTAGAAGAATGAGACAAGAAGATAGAAGTGACACAACATAGACATGGAGAAACCCTTTGGGGAAAAAACTCCACCACTAGAATCAATAGTGCTTGTATTATTTAACCTTAGAACAAGATTACAATAACATTGTATCAATCCTTTGCTTGATATGCTTCCTTTTCCTTCAATAATCCTTCTTCACAACCTACACACAACTCGCATACACTTTCTGCAACACAAGCTATCCATGCATTCCATGTGATCAAGCATGAATCCACACATCCCATGCCATGCTTCAAACCCTCACACATGCACAAGCTCAACCTGCTAACCTACTAACCTGCAATCCAAATTATAAACTTTGATGCAATTGCTGCAATAAATAGACAATTATGAGCATTGTAAACTCTAAAGAGTTGATCAAAACAAGAGCATAAATCTCCTCTCATAAATCCACACCTAGATTGCACAAGTAGAGTTCCACATTGTAACATGAAGTCAAAACCAAAGTCTCTTCAATTTAGGCGCCCCAAACTGAACACTTAACTGATCATTGGTCAAGAAAATATCTTGCAAGCATCACCTCAAAGTTGGCTCCTAAGAATGGGCCCACTTAACTAAGCCTTGTAAATATCTTCTCATGCAAAAGGTGTTAACTCAAAGATGCCAACTTGGGCGCCCAAGGTGGGTCCAAGTCAATATTAGTTAACTGAAACATATCTCTCCACCAATTCATGCAAACATTATGCATGATTGTTCATCCCCACTTAATTGAATGTATCCACCTGTTATTTGTCATGCAACTGAAGTCATTAGTCATGCAACTCAAGTCAACTAGCATTCAACTCAAAATAACTACGTGCAACTGAACTAAACTGAACTAAACTAAACTGAACTGAACTAATATTGAACTGAATTGAACTAAATAAACTAAACTAAACTAAACTAAACTGAACTAAACTGAACTGAACTTAATTGAACTGAACTCCACTCATGTAAATATCATTCCCTAATTTGTAGGATCTTTACATGCATTACTAAAGTGTTATCAATCCTCCAAATAGTTAACTTAAGCAAGGTGGGTTCCACCTTCCACGTGGGCGCCCCATGTGCTCCTATTTTGTAGGAGCTCTTCTTGGGCGTCCCCACATGTTCCTATTATTTAGGAATAATTACAAATGTCAATTTACATGTTCATTTCATTTGAATTTAATCTCTTTCTAATCCTAGTGTTGGGGAACACTTTCCAAGGACTTAGGAGATACATGGAATATGTTTAGGATTGCAATTAAATGGCATCCTATTCCCAACAGACATCGAAAACATTTTGTATAAGGAGTTTAATGTTTCATCATCAATCTTGGCCCCACTAATAGATCTCAAGAAATAAGAGAACTCCAAGGATTAGTGATGAATATCATTCAAATAATGAATATAGATGAAGCCACGAAAGTTGAATTAAGATACCAAGTGGCAAAGATCACAACATTTATCAAGCATTTTGTCACTCTAATTCAAAGTAGAATGGTAAGGTGGTGAATCCAATAGTCTTATCCAAGGATAAGGTAGATAAGATGGAGAAAATGAGGTCATGGGCCTAGTCTACTCAAACTTGGTTGAAGCATATTTTTGACAATAGTAATAAGGAAATTAATGTTTCCATTCACGTGCAAAATGACTTTCTTATCCTTAAGGAAGAAGTAAATAAGATATTTGAGGATTCCATCGGCAATGAGAAATACCATAGCCTAATATTTTCTAAATTAGAGGTCATCCAAAAATTGTCAAATTGAGTCTTGGTGAAATAAGGTATTCTAAGTAGAAACAAGCTCTTGAAAAGCCACATTATTGGTTGCATGCTATGAAGTTTCAAAGAGAAATAGTACACCAAGTAGAAGAAGAGGTGGGTAAAACAAAGACCCAAATAAAGGAAGTTCTAGGCTCTTGTGGCTATTTTTTGAGGGAATTAACCAAGTTAGAAGTTAACACAATGAGAGAGATAAATGAGCAAATTTTCAAGTAATAATGGAAGCTACAAATCCATAAAGAGTCAACTAGTGAGTTATCTTCAAATTACTTGGATTGGGCTACCCAAATTTTGATTAAAATTCAAAACTTTGTTAATTAGAAAGTTACATGAATGCATCATCAATTGATCGACCAATACGAGATCCAATATTACAAAGTTCATGTTGCAACTGGTCCACCAAATGAAGAGGTCGCTCATGTCTTAATAAATTTTAACAAATTTGCCATTAAATAGAAATTAGAAGGAAAGAGTGTGATTGATGACAGGGTTTTGTAATTTTGGATGTTAGCTGGCTCACTTTTAGATTTATTCAAAAGGGTATTTTTGGGAGCTTGTGCCCTAGATTTCCTAGGATACTGAATTTGTAATTTAACGACAAGACAACTATATTAATCCAATATGTTATACTTTTACATATCCCAAGAAACTGTAACTAATTCAATTAGAGATGGATGATGAATATGTTGCAAATATTTTATGCATTCAAATATTAAATGCTGATGTAATCTTGGCCCTTGGTGTTGATATGATCTCTACCATTGATTGTATCTTAGGATTTATTGTCCTTGCCTATAAAGGGTAGTATTCTCTCATTGTAAAAGGTTGTTGAAATTGGAATTATTGTAACCAAACATTTTGAAATCAATACAAGCAAATCATTGGATATTGGTATTTCACTTGTGGGTTCTCATGTTTGCATGGTTCACTTTCTTCAATGTTAGATAAAGTTCAGTTATAATGATGATGAAGTGTGAACATATTTGAGTGATCTTTGGTTCATACCATTTGTAGCTTGTAGATTGTGAGTTACTTTGTAGGTTAGTTTGCACCTTATTTGATATTAGTTCAATTATGAAGATTTGTTTAAGTTACACCATAATTGAGTATTTATATGAATGTTCATGATATGGAAATATTTCATTACCTTTGAAGGTTGCATTGTTCTTGTGTCATTGTGAGTCAATCTTTGATTAAGCAGGAATTCATTTTGTATTGGATATGTCCATCCGAAGCATCAAATCATTATTGGCATTGTCCTTAGGTTTTCTCAACTTAATCCCTTCTCACCCTATCTTTTGACTTTTATTTGAAACTTTGAGTTAGTTTAGGAAGAAAGAAGCACCTAAATTGTAGAATTAAGTGTTGAAAAACATTTTCAAGTCATAGATATGAAATCCAATTTGGGTTTCATGTAAAATTCAAACCATTTAAAAACCTCATGCTCCAATGAGGTAATTGTAAGGCCCCTTGTTAAAAACAACAAAACAATAAACCACTGAGTTATTTTTGTAAAGTCAAATCTTGACTATTGAAGCTTTGGGGTAATCTATTTGAGCCTTAGAGGTTAGATTTGTTGCAAGATGGTGTGTCCCTTGGTCTTCCTTGTAGCCCAACGCTTGGGTTTGTGACATGGTCTAACTGCCTCCTGTGGATCTTAATTGGCACTTGTATCAGGCATTGATAGGTCAACCTTTTGGTGCAATGACAAGGCCAACAATTGGTATTAGAGTTGGTCACAGGTTCAAACCCCTCACTTGTGCGGGGGGGATTGTTACAAGATGGTGTGTCCCTTGGTCTTCCTTGTAGTACAATGCTTGAGTTTGTGACATGGTCTAATTGCCTCCTGTGGATCTTAACTGACACTTGTATCGGGCATTGACAGGTCGACCTTTTGGTGCAATGACAAGGCCAACAAGATTTCCTTTCAAGAGAGACAAAGTACTTTTTATTTTTTCTAAGTTGTGATGTGAAAAAACACTCATCAAAAATAGTATATATGGTTAGCAGTTATGGTCCAATACAAGATATGGATGCATTAGTCAGAGTTCAAATAAAGGCACTACATACATGACTACTACAACTATAAGACCATAAAGAACAAATCAAATTGTATATTAAGAAAATAAGGGAATTGATTAGCCTTATGTTGGATCATATGATAGGGATACTAGAGGAATCCAAAAAGGTTACACAACAAATACAAATCCCTAGTAGTATAATATAAGTAGAAACAACACTAGACCAAATTCAAGGACATGCACAATTGCTCCTACAAAAAAACACTCAATGAATGCAATGCTCATGCCATTGAAGGTCATTTATAAGAATATTTTTCCATCTAATTAGTGTTGTGAGAACAAGCCATAGTTTTGAAAGGGGTGATGATGTTGTTAAGGTAAGTAGTTGGAGATAAAACCCAACACAACAACAAATAATACTATAGACCTTCACTAATAGAATGAAAAGCATGTGATCGATTAGGCCTTGAAGGAAAATTTTGTACTTTGTAAGGAACATGTCCC
>VDFB02115399.1:0-20703 GCA_007258455.2 Sequoia sempervirens | reverse complement strand
TCTTTAATAGAATAGCCCAAAACTTGGTAGATGTCGCAAAATAATTTCTTGGGCCAATTTGTTTTAATGTGGCCATTATTTTTGCATTTGGTACAACATAGTTCTTTGCTTTCCTTGGTAGCTTCTTTCTCTACTTTCAATTCCATCATTTGCATCATGTCCCTCCTCAAGGCTTGGATCATTTTGGATTTGTTGTCACTATTTTTCTCCAATCTATCATCTTAATTTGTTTTTCTCTTCCATCGAGAGAATGTTTTGTCCTTACTATGTCCATTGCTCGATTATAAGCATCGGCATAGGAGGATGGGGGTGCAACTTCATTTTTTTCTTAATGAAGGAATTAACCCTTTGATAAACCACCTCTTCAATCCATCTACAGGTTGCTTTTCCAAGTTTACCAGAAGTTCTTTAAGCTTGCAATTGTAAACTCCTACATTTTCATGATTTCCTTGTTCAATATTGTAGATCTCCACTACAATTTCGTTATTATCTCTCAGAAGTTCCAATTCCTCTTGGAATGCTCTTTTCAATGCATCCCATGTAGCTTTATACGCTATGTCTAAGTTTGTGTACCAGTTTATGACTAGGCCTCTTAGGGTTGCTAGAAATACCCTCAACCAATAAGCCTAGTCATCTTGGCCATTGGCTACCTAAATTGTTTTACATGTCTTGCAATGTCTCACAAGATCCTCCGATCCATTTCTTGTGAAGTTTCAAAGTTTCTGCTTCTCCACATTTTGAATTGTTGGGGGAGTCACTATCTTTCTTCCCTAAACGCCCTATGTGACAATAACCTGACTGGAGAGTTTTGATTTGTATGTTTCGATGCACTCTCAGACACATAGGAATCCTTCACTCTTCCTTAGTGTTTGCCACTCTCAAGTTGCCCTTGGGATACTTTTTATGCTCCCTTCGTCCTAGAGTTTCAAGCTCTGATCCTCCAATTTTTGGCTCTTTCATAAGTATCAAGACTTCAATCCAACGCATGGTGTTCTCGTACATCTCCGTCAACACATTTGTAGGCTCTCCCCCACCCTCCCCTTCATTCAACATTAATGGTACGAATGGTTCTCCGCGTTGGTCGGCGAGGTCTGTGAACACTTCATCAAAGAGCGATGAATGTCGTGTTATTTCCTCTATAAGCTCTCCCTCGCACTCCCCTTCATCTAGCGTTGAAGGTATGGATGGTTCTTCAACTTGGTCAACAAGGTCTATGTACGCTTTGTCGAGGAGCAGTAGATGTGCTATTCATCCCACTCTCCCTTCGTGTATTCTTCTATCGTGAAAATGTTCCTTTTTCCCAACTGACTTTTGCTTACACTTCAACTTTTAATCTTGGATGGGCTCGAGGTTTTTGTCAAAAACCCTTCACCTTTTTCAGCTTCTCCCTTCAGTTGTCTCCTCCATTCCCTTTGTTCCCTTATTCTTAAGGAGCTTCTAATCTTTTGATCTAATGGTCCATGACTGCTTTGTATTTTGTTCCCGTCTTTATTTAGACATAAGGACATTAATTCTTTGGAGTGTGTCGGTGATCAATATCACATTCTTCTTTCGTTCAGTTTCTTTCCTCATATCATTACAGTATATGTTGGTAATGTTGTTCTTGTTCTCTTTTTGAACGAAGGCCTATAGAATGATGAAGTGTCATGCAAGGAGTCTTAGTAATCGATTTAAAAGGTAGTCTACTTCATCATTTACTTGCAAATTGTTCCAAATCACGCCTTCAGGGATCAATTTTCTAATGACTTCCCTCAAAGTGTGCTACTCGATCAATATGTCCCATAGATTTACCAGATCTTGTGTGAGTTCGTCTTCTCTTTCTTCATTAGATTCTACAAGTTCCTACATTGCCTAACCCATTTAGATTGCCATTTCTTCCTACTTCCGTATTCGACCAAAGTTCCTATAGGCAATAGCGCCAAATGTTTATTGCTTTATCTACTTGATTGGATATTACAAAATAAACACTAAATACAAGAATTATAAACAATACATACGGTAATTCACAAAGATATGTCAATATATTCATTAAGAGACTTTTACAAAGTGTTCTAGGAATCTCAATGCATGAAATACCTTCTTCGTGTACAATGCTAATATTTAATGTGGCCGACAGTTAGTTGAGAATTACCAGCCGTCGATAACTGTCAATTGCCTACAACACTACAATAAGTGCTGATGACAATAAATAATACAATTTGTTCTATTTGACTAACTACACCCTATGGTTATTGAGATGTCAAATGACTTCATTCAATGTGATTCGCATATGTGGATTTGTTTTTATGAGATAGTAATGATTAGAATTAATATATTGTGAGATTCATGGATTATTCATTGACAATCAACTTAGTTGATAAATGACATAAATGTGGAAAGTGAATGCATTAGAATATTTGATTATAAATGTGTGGTTGATATATGTGAAAACTGTTTATGTTACTTGTTGATGCTTCAGCTATGATTATTGTATATGACAAACTAATATCTATGTATTAAAAGTGTAGGTGTAATGCCAATGGGCATCCAAGTCACATAGTAAACGTAAATTATGTCCTGCCAATTAAGCAAACCTTAGTCCATTTGGAGGGACTAAGATCATGTATAGTGTGGACTATGTTGTAATGTGAATATGCTTTTGTGTAATGTGAGTTTAATATGCATTATTATGTGAATCTAAATGTTGCTTTAAAAGTCATGTGTGGAAGGTTGATCTCTTGATATTTTGTTTGTGGTGATAGTCTTTTCTTGGTAAGTTTAAGGGGGTTATAAGTGAGTATTTTAAATCTTATCAAATTTACATCCCTAAGTGTTAGGACTATGGGTAAGCGGCAATTTTGAGTATAGAAACTCTTTTTAAACTATTTTCTAACCTCCTAAAATCACCATTTTTAAATGGTGATCAAATTTGAAGATAGTTTGGATGAGGTTGGGAGAGGTGGCATCATCTCATCCCATCCTCAAAATTAGTTTTGGGGTGACATTAAGATCGTCCATGACTCATCATGGGGTGACTACACATGGAGACTTGTTGGTAAGGGAATTTTCCAAGTGAAGACACTTGGAGGTTCCCTGAAGACACTTGGAGGTTCCCTGAAGAGTTAGGGATCTCTAGAGGAGAACCTTTAGGGTTTCAATAAGATCTAAACTTGTCATCTCCACAGCCAAATATGAACCATTCCCTTCTATTTATTCATTCATTTTTAGTTGAGCAAGGACTTTTTTCCTCATTTTGTGTACACCTTATCTTGTGTTAGAAGTGTGGAAAGTAGGAGCAAAAGTTGGGTTTTAAAAAAGGTCTATTCAAGTTGGTTTTGAGAAAGCTTTAACAAGGTAAGCTCTGTTGATGTTATAGCAGCTTCGGGCTCATCCTTCCAGCCACGAGTCAAGACATAAAACTGCATATAGCCTATCGGCTATTTATTTTATTGAGAAAATTAAAGTGAAGAGGCACTTCACTTGGCAACAATATGATTTCTAATTGAGCCGACCTTCCTTGTAATTCGCATCTTTTATTTGTAATTATATTTTTGTATTGTGACCCCGACCTTGTACATGAAGAGGTGCAACCTCTCTCACATTTTGTATTTATACAAGGTCATTTCCATCCATTCATCTATCAAGCAAGTTCAATTCATTCCTTCATTCAAGTGCGAATTTCATCTAAGAGCAAATTGCGAATTTCTTCTAGTGCAGATTTAGATATCAAGGAAGAGCAGATTATTATCCATCATTGCATCTAGTGTTGGTGCTGAATATTGGCCTTGAGATTGGCCTCATTGTAAAGAGATTGTTGCCATCTTTTATATATATAAGAGAGATCTTTGTTGCTGGGTTTTTCTCCCTCAAGTGGAGGGTTTTCCCAGGGTATATGCTGTGTTATTGTGTCTGATTTTGAATTAAATTTCTGAGTTTTACATTTGATCATAAAACTAACATGGTATCAGAGCAGGTATAAGAAAGATCATGATCAGATTTAGTCAAGCAGCGTTATCCTCCATTCTTATTCTCATCCTTGATTGCATCTATCTTTCGTCAAGATGGTGAACAGGCTCAAGATCGAAGATAGACTTGAGGGCGCATCAAACTTCACATCTTGGAGGTTTAGAGTCATGCTCGCTTTGGAAGAAAATGAGTTAGCTGAGTTTGTGGAGGGCGAAGTTCCCAAACCAACCGATGAGAATGAGAAGCCTCAATGCAAGAAAAATGGCACTAAGGTGAAAAAGATGTTAGTTGACTCCATGAAAGATCACATTGTGCCAATCATTTCCAAGTTGAAGACAGCAAGAGAGATGTTCAAGACTTTGGAGGAGATTTATGAGATCAACAACACAAGTCAAGCTCTTGCATTAAAACAGCAACTTCATTATATTAAGATGGCGAAAGGAGAATCAGTCATTTCATACTTCATGAAGATTACCGAGTTGAGAGATCAACTCTCTACCATTGGGCATATTGTTGATGACAAGGATTTGACTATGTTGGCTCTTAATGGCCTTCCTTCATCTTGGGAGTCATTCATTCAAGGAATCAATGCGAGATCAAAACTTCCTAAGTTTGATCAATTGAGAGCTGATTGTATTCAAGAAGAATCAAGGTTGGCAACGAGAGGCATTGGTCAAAGCTCTACAAATGAAGATATTCATGTTCTTGCCGCTCAATCCTCGAAGAAGAAAGGAAAAGAAGGGAAGAAAGGATACTTCAAGAGGAATAGAGATAAAGGATCAAATGGTGCTCTGCATGGAAGAAGGACCTCATTCAATGCTTTAGATGTGACAGAAGTTTGGTCACTATCTGAAGGATTGTCTTGGAGCCGACTGGGGGCTACTTGGATGTGGGTGAGATCTCACTGCAAAAGGATTCAAGTGGTTTTCTATTCTATTCTACCTTATCAAGCAATGTGCCTACGAACAACAACTCGTGGTTGATTGATAGTGGTGCCTCTCGCCACATCACTGGATTTAGAGAACATCTATTTGATTTGGTGGAGGATTCTGGTAATTTCCAGAGTCATTATTGGAAGTGGATTATTATTGTGTGAAAGGAGTTGGGACCTCCTCTCTTCCTTGGATTAGGCATTTCCCCTTCGGTCAGTGATCTATTTGTGTCGAGATCAGCGGAACTTCTTGTCTATGTGGAGGGACAAGGAATTTTCAGGATTCCATTCTGGAAGGTAAAGTTCTTTGCATGGCGAGAAGAACTCAAAATGTATCCATGGGTGGAGTTGGAGTTGAGCCTTGAGAGTCTCTAGAGACTTTACCTGCCTCTAGATCGCCGGCCTTGTTGCATGATTTTTCAAGTTCGTGTGAACTTTGGCATAGAAGACTTGCTCACCTTCACTTTCGAGCACTACCAACAATGGAGAAGATGGTCACGGGCCTTCCTAAACGCAACCAGGAACATGAAGGCACTTGCAAAGGTTGCGCATTGGGTAAGAATACTAAAGGTCCATTTCATAGTAGTGAAAGTAGATCTAAATGTATTCTAGATCTTATTCATTCTGATTTATGTGGTCCAATGTCTGTTGCTTGTTTGAGTGGTTTCTTGTATTACATTATTTTTATTGATGACTACTCTAGAAAGACTTGGATTTATTTCTTGAAATCTAAAGAATCTAAGGAAGTACTTGAGAGGTTCAAAGAGTTTAAAGCTCAGGTAGAGAACTTATCCAGGAAGAGGATCAAAGTTCTGAGATCCGATAATGGAGGAGAGTACATTTCCGGAAGCTTCCGTAACTTTTGCATTGAAGCTGGGATTAAGAGGGAGTTTTGTGTCCCTTACAATCCTCAACAAAGAAGCAGTGTTAGGAAAACAGTCTATTAGAAGTAGCAAAATATGATTCCTTGTGTGAGATGCATGGAAACCTTCCTTTGGAGCTGAAGCATCAGACGGAGTTGTTTATGTTGAGTCTAGAAGCCCTCTCACTTTGGAACATGACTCCCGGCTCCTGGGGTGAGATGAAGTCATTTAAGAATCTTTGGTTGTCTGTATGTTCATGTGTGCCCTACAAGAATAAAGGACAAAGCTGGAACCGTGCAGCAGAGAATGTTGTGGAGCTCTGATTGAGAGTCTTACAAGAAGCCTACAAGTGTATATTCTAGGTCGAAGTTGAGATCAGCGGGGATGTTGTTTGGAGAAGAGGGTACATTCAAGAATCTAGGGAACTCATGGAGATAGACAATGAAAGTCAAGGAGTCTCTCTCTCGAGGATGTATGACCATACTCTGAGATTAGAGGAAGAGCTAGATCCAAAGGAAGATGAAGATCCAGTTGAGCCTTTGGAACCTACTAATGGGCCTACAAACATTGTGATTGGTCGCAAGAGACCTCTTTGGGCTAGGCAACTATGCAGGAGGCAGAGAAGTTTGCAGCTCCAAGAGGAACATTCAGAGAAAGCAAGAGACCTCATAAGTTCTCCAGTTATGTTGCATTGATGAGTCAAATCATTGAGTCAGAGCCTTCCAGTGTTGAGGAAGCTACTACCAGTCCAACAAGTTTGGAGAGATCTTGTAGTATCAATCCATTCTCAAAGGTACGATGTTTGGGACATCATTACCTAGAACTGAAGAAATTTGACATTTATTCTAAGTGGCTCTTCAAGATGTGACATCTCTGGTGATAGAGCATTGAGAGAGAGTGCAGGCTAGGTTCGTAGCTAGAGTTCTCTCGAGAGAATTGTAGACTATGAGGAAACCTTTGCTTCAGTTTCTCGTTATACATCCGTCAAGACCATCATTGCTATTGCAGCATCTAAAGGATGGAAGATACACTAGATGGACATGAAGACAGCATTTCTAAATGGTGTAATTGAGGAAGAGGTATATATTCAGACAGCTTGATGGCTTTGAAGGTTCATGAAGTCTCTCTCTCATGTTTCTGGTGAAGAGAGCTTTGGCCTTAAGCGAGGCTCCTGCATTGCTTGGTACAAAATTGATAGATACTAATGAGCCTAAGTTTTCAAGAATGATGTTGATTCAAACCTTTACTTCAAGGTAATTGATGGTGAAGCATTAATCTTGGTTCTCTATGTTGATGATTTAATTCTTACTGGAGAAGATCACCTCATTATCAAATGCAAGGAGTTAGCTTCTGAATTTGAAATGAAGGATCTTAGTCTCATGCACTACTTCCTTGGCTTAGAAGTATGGAAAAATCCTGATGAGATCATTCTAAGTCAAGGGAAGTATACCATTGATATTTTGAAGAGATTTGGTATGATCGATTGCAAATCCATGTCTACGCCTATGGAGACCAACTTACATAAGTTGAAGGAGGCTGCAACTAGTTCAGATCTGATGGATCCCACAATGTCTGGAAGCTAGATCATTGATATCTAGTCAATACTAGACGAATAATGTTGCTATCTGATGATGACTGCATAGATGGAGTTCATGTGTGAATAAGGAAAATACATCTGAACAGTGAAGCATATCACGAGATACCGTGGCACAATTAGATAGATATTCTTGGTGGACTTGGCATGGATACCGATTAAGTTGGGTAGAATTATTATTCTGATCGGAAGAGCACTACGGATGTTACTTGGAGTTGGAGTCGTGATATCCAGTGTAGTAGAAGCCGGTCTTGTTAACTAAACACGATGAGAGCCGAGGGCTAATGTGCTGACTTGTGGCGGCTTGGCTTGATGTAGCTTGGAAGCTCCTTGCGGGATTGTTGGGTCAATGATGGAGCAGTATCATTCATTGTGATAATCAAAATTGTGTAAAGCTTTCTGTCAATCCAGTGTTTCATGACAGAACTAAACATGTTGAGATCAAATACCACTATATCAGAGATATGGTATTGAGGAAAGCAATCCAGTTGAAGTATATCAGCATTGATGAGTAGACGGCAGACATTCTCACCAAGCCTCTCTTCAGGAATAAAGTTTGTGTACTTTCGAGACAAGCTTGGTATGGTGGAGAATGAAACCCTAGCTGAGAGAGAGTCTCAACATCAGTGATCTTCTTTAATGCATTTCTCTCTGTGAGAGGGATTTGAGGTGCAAGCCCTTGTTAATGCATTTCTCTCTGTGAGAGAGATTTGAGGTGAAAGCCCTTTTTTCCACCCTCTGGGAGTAGCCATGGTGGATGTCATATGTGTGACTCCATGACATACATCACATGAGAGAGTGTGATGATTTTCTTGTATTTGTGCTTTTCACCCTCTGGGAGTAGCCATGGTGAACGTCACAACGAGTTGACAACATCACGTTGAGTGATTCCGTGATGCGCACTTGTGCACATTTACCATACATGGGAGTAGCCATGATGGTTGATATCACGATGAGGTGATATGTTCCTTTTCCACATATGGGAGTAGCCATGGTGGTTGACATCACAATGAGATGATGTGTCTTGTACAGCTGGAAATATTCCTCCCTAGCTGAGAGGGAGTGTTGATGTTATAGCAACTTCGGGCTCATCCTTCCAGCCACGAGTCAAGACATAAAATTGCATATAGCCTATCGGCTATTTATTTTATTGAGAAAATTAAAGTGAAGAGGCGCTATACTTGGCAACAATATGATTTCTAATTGAGCCGACCTTCCTTGTAATTCACATCTTTTATTTGTAATTATATTTTTGTATTGTGGCCGACCTTGTACATGAAGAGGTGCAACCTCTCTCACATTTTGTATTTATACAAGGTCATTTCCATCCATTCATCTATCAAGCAAGTTCGATTCATTCCTTCATTCAAGTGCAAATTTCATCTAAGAGCAGATTGCGAATTTCTTCTAGTGCAGATTTAGATATCAAGGAAGAACAGATTATTATCTGTCATTGTATCTAGTGTTGGTGTTGAATATTGGCCTTGAGATTGGCCTCATTGTAAAGAGATTGTTGCCATCTTTTATATATATAAGAGAGATCTTTGTTGCTGGGTTTTTCTCCCTCAAGGGGAGGGTATTCCCAGGGTATATGCTGTGTTATTGTGTCTGATTTTGAATTAAACTTTTGAGTTTTACATCTGATCATAAAACTAACAGGCTCTATTCCCTTTTGATAGTATTGTGTTGTTTGTTGAAATGTTGTATTTGAATGTGAATGTAAAGTGTATGTTGTTCATATTATATTTTATGAGAAATGTGTTAACGAGTTTGGGGGGTTTTGTGAAATATATATATCATGCCCACATTTTTGGGTTGTCATTGTTCACTAGAGTAAAATGTGAGCAAGACTGAAATATCCCACATACTATTTGCCCTAAAATCTGATTTGTAAACTCAGAATTCTGCCCTTTAATTTTCTGCTCAAAACCTTAGCTTCTAATATGAATTTTCTGATTTCAACAAGCATGAACAGCGAACAAATATGTTTATAATACTTCAACAAATAAGAAAATATGATTATCTTTCCAATCATGAACACAACAATTTGTTTCAGATCTGATCAAGTACTTATAAGTTTATAACAGCCATATAACATGCTAACACATCATGTAAATCACACCAAAACATATGCCAAATAGATAACTGAGTTATTAGATGATTTAGACAATGTTCCAACACCAAAAATGTCACCAAATGATATGAAAACAAACCACAGTAGTCTGTGTTGTATAACAGAATATGAAGTCCGAAAATGCATCAAATATCATGGGCAAGCATGCCAAAACATTCCCAAAATCTGCTAATGTAATAACCACCCCTGATTATTTTATTTTTTTTACACTGTTTGCTGATTGTGATGTTTTGCTGATGTGTTTGGTATGTCTTTGTTCATATGTTTACATCAATGCATTGCATGTATATGAAATATTGCATAGAGAGGGAAATACCAAGGAAATGCATTGCTTTTCACATTGTACAAAACATATCATGATGGCAATTCATTACAAGTAAAATCAGACTTAAATGAAGATATTTCAGACCTGGCATATAAGGTTGTCAGACCTGATAACAGTCTCACATAGGCAGAAAATTACAAACAAGACCTTATGAAAGTCGCCCAAAGATGGTGCTAGCAATCCACAACACTCACATTCGTCTGAGCCAATAATAACATGTAAAAAGACACCATGAACTTGCTGTAGCAGACCCAGAAGTTACTATCCATCTGAGAATGGTATGAAAATACCAACCCAGAAATGTACAGCCCCCTAGAAGGGACAACCAGCTCCCAAAATTCCAAACTTCAGCAATAAATTCAAACCAATGCTTGAAAGGAGGCGCCCAGGTTAGAGGAATCCAATGAGCCAATGCCTAGAACGATTGGCCAAGCATGCACAAAGTTATAAATGGATTTTCACCTTCAACCACTGTCAAACAAAGAGTTTCCATAAATCTGGAAATGCAAACCAGTCCTCGGAACCTCCAATCACTTCCAAAATGAAGCCAAAGATCAAGAACTCCAAAATCTTCAAACCCACATCAAAAAAAACAAAAGATCTTCATCATTCCTCCTCCAAAATGTCTGAAATCAGACCTTATGAGCATCCAACTGTGATTCCTAAAGTAGAATCACCCCTATCCGGCTAGGGTGAATCTCTCACCACCAAAACCATATCCAAATGAGGGATTTTGTTCTCAACTCGCAACAGTAGAACCCTGGAAGCATTCCAACAGCATCTTGTTAAGTTGCCAAATGAAAGATGTCCAAATGAGACCCAATATGTTTCTTGTATAGAAGTGAGGGAAATTGGGGCAACTTTATTTTGAATTATTTTTCCCTCTAGAACTCCCACACGCCCCCTTCATGAGCTTTTCATTTTATTTAAAAATCCTTATGTCTCCCAAAAGTGGCGTCCACCTTTTGAAGCATAAAATAAGCCTTAGGTTAAAAAAATTTATCTTTATTCTAGGCATCCATCATAAAGGTGCATTATCCCCCTTTTTTTAAACAACGTTGCTCAACTAGGCCAAGACAACGTTGCTCAACTAGACCAAGGCGGGGTGGGCAGGGCAGGGTCTTTTAACGTTATAACATAAGTTATAAATCACCTTTTTGAAAACTTAGTAAATAATTTGCCAAAACATTAGAGCTCACTAGACAATTACCACGCACTGCCCCAACTAGAAACCATACACTACTCTGCCGCCAAGACCAATTACTAAAAATAGTAAGTGGGTCAAATCACGAGCTGGCCAAAATAGAGGACACCGAAAAAAGGGGACATTACAATCCTCCCTTCCCAAAGATTACTTGTCCTCAAGCAATGCCATCACAACTCCGCAAACAATAGACAGTTCCACATTAAAAAACAAAAAAACAAATACGATCCCAGGGTCCCAAGTCAACCTAGGAGTTTTGTAGTGCCTACTGCTAGAAGCACTGTTCAAATGTGCACCTACAAATGCAACCTCTTTTGGCCATCCAAATTATAGAGCATCCATGATCTTCTACACTCCAACATAGTGGCTGTAATTATAAGGTTATATGCTGTCCCAACCATGAGTGCAAGCTGGAAATAAGAAATAACAACTGTTTGTTACCAGAACACTCATCCAACACTAAACTTGGTTTGCCAAACCTTTTATTACCTTCACCTGGAACCATAAACTAACCCTATCAGGAGGCTGATTGTTTAGAAAATAAGAAATCTTGCAGCTGTCCAAGTCTGAAATTAATAGCTTATAGTCTGATTTTTGAAAAATCAGCTCCCAAGGAAAAGAACAGTTGTTGCAACACTGAAAGTCTTCAACCCCAAAGGAAAATGTGATGACTACCCTTACGGTAAACGCCTTTCCCATAGTCATCATCCTAGTAGAACTCCAAATTTTTCCCCTCCAATCCAATTGTGTGAACACAAATGGACTCATAAGGTGGTTGTATAAAAGGGTAACAGCAGCATATTTTTTGCCTTTTTGGTCCACAACCTCCCATGGTATACTTCTTCCATCACCATTTGTATCCAATAACCCATGCTGATGATCCTAGGCATAGATACTTACCTCTAAAATGGCTCCACTACATTGAGGCTGCACTACTCTAATCATAACTGCCTTTCCATCATGCCCATGCTGCATTCTCCTCTCCAGGACCCCTAAAAAGTATACACCATTAAATCCCATACTGAAATACCCCAAAAAACTGAAATCCTCACCAAGTGACATCCTGCCAAGGCATCTTAGTGAAGTCCAAAGCTGCAACCTCCCTGTCAAACTCGATCCTAGGCAACACGAAGTATAATCTACTCAACCCCATAGGAAAAACCTCAATATATGTCTTCACATTATCCCAAAAGCGATACCAATCAGTCCCTAACCGGAAGCCGATAACCATAGTGTCATCCCCAAAATCAGACATCCTGACAATGCCATCCCAATCATAGATTGATAACCTCTCACTGGCACCAAACTCCCAAGTGTCATGATGCTCATATCGAGCACACCAACTCATCCAATCGACTACAATCATCACAACAACACCAAAAGAAATACACATCAACAACTCAAACTAATTACAATCACTATCACTCATATAGGAGAGAGCTAGAAAGAACTGTTCTAATTCTGTTAGTCCTCCCACACCCTGCTGCCCCGAAACTTGTAAGATCTCGAAGTCCATCTGCTCATAAAGGGAATGTGACATAATCAATGCTGAAATACTAGGGCAGCAGCTATCATTAAAGATTACTCCTGAAAACATAGGGAATGTGAATGTGGGATTGATCGAAGGAACTCCTCCACTAACCACATTACTTCCTCTAATCAACACCAATTGTGAATTACTCCACTACTGAGCTGGAGGCATTGGACAATCCATCTGCACGATATTGTTCATTGTCCTATGTAGGCTGATTGGAAAGTGGACAGCAGTACCAATTCTAAAGTTGTGTCCATCATTCCAATTCCGAATTAACATCTCACCTTTGGCAACTGCACCAAGATCCCAAATCCTGTGATTGTCACCAATATCCACACTGGAATCAAAAAGAGCTCCATCATCCAACTCGAAGAGTGAATTATCATAAGTCGCATCAGCATCTACCTCAAACAAAGGATTATCAATAAACTAGAGATTATCCTCTTGCTGATCTAGACTCTCCTTTTCTGATTTCTTGGGACAATGGACAAAATCATAATCCTCCTGAATGCAATCAAGCTCCTCAATTACTTGTTAGATCTCCTTTTCCCTTTCTCTGCTCTCCTCCCTAAATTGTTGAGTCTCATAGAGTTGATCATTTGCTTCAAGAAGCGCCTCTTGGACACTTTCCAAAGCAAGCTTTGTGGAATTAAGCTCAATGGTTTCTTGGTGTCATGAAGATTAATTTTGCAAATCAGCAAGGGGAACATTTTGCTCATGTTGGTTTCTTGGTGTCATGAAGATGAATTTTTTCAACAAGGCTTCTAATGTCATCCAACTTAGATAATGTTTGCACTTCATTTTCAATTGACTCCATTAATTGTTTCTTCCAAGTTTCCTCATTAATGTGAACTGTGAAGACCACATAAGTTTAGTGCTTTGCTGTTATAATGCATATAAAAATCAGAATTTCCTTCGTACCTTACAATGGTGTCACCATGGCTGCCCCAAGTCTCATGTGCCTCTCAAAATCAATTCCCTCTATGGCATCCTTTTCGCATATTGGATGCTCTAAGGTTGGAGCAGCAACTTGGCCAAAACAGAATTCTTCCCAAACTGATTCTTCATCATACTTTGGTGCCCCAACACCTGGATCCCATGGTCCTATGAGCTGATGTTTTCTATTTGAAAGAATATGCTCAATGTATACCTCCTGAGTGGTTGTTTCCCAAATCACTTGATTTTTCCCATTATCACTTTCACCAATAGACTATGGATCCACATCATCAAAATCACTAAACCTCTACTCAAAGTTAACTGCATGTGCTGATAAATCAGATTTGTTCTCAAGAAATGGATCAACACTATTAATGTCATCCTCCATTAGAACATCATCATGATCGAAAAAGAATTCATCCAATGGAGGATCCCCATCATACTTAGGTGACCCAAATCCCATGTGTTGAAGGGCTGATTGCTTTGTTCACCGTGCTCCTTCTGTGATGTTGTCTCTATGAATAAATCACTCTCTAACTCACCACTACTGATGTCAACATAAGTATCTCTCTCCATCAGCTTAGTCTAGTAGTCAAACCAAAAACCACCCATGTCACCATCACTGTAATGAGGTACAAAATCATCAATGTTGGTTGTTTTGAAAATGTAAACAAATCTAATGGCAAGGATGAGAGATTTAAGGGTTCTATAAGTTCTTAGTTTCAGAAATCTACAAAAGCTAAAGCACAGATTTTCGACTTCCAAGAAAACGCAGAATTTCGACCTCCAGATTTATTAAATTTTAATGTCCTGAATGCAGAACATTATCTGATTTCTATGTTTGCATATCAGGAAGGTTTCGCCATATGTATGAGAGGAACCCAGCCTCTAAGAGTCGCGCCCTATGAGAGGATGTGTCTCCACGAGTGGAGACACGTCCACTCATGGGACGCGTTCTTAGAGCGCGGGTTAGCATTTAGATTAAAATCCGTTAGTATAACATCTTTACACTAAACAGCGAATGATATAAAGTTCGATATAATATAAAACATTAATCATGATTCGAATTTTATTACTCGCATGATATGACTTCCAGAATAATGATAAGCTTCAATCGGGTATGAAAGATGATGGTGCTTGCAGCAATCATCTTCCAGATCTGACCGATGCTATCATATTTTAACACTCCCTCTTAGCGAGGGAAGATATATCAAACCAGATAACTAGAGATATCACCTAACACGTGATATCTAAGACATAATATGATTTCTCAATATTGTCAAGTCACATGACATCCTTCATATCATATCTTATTATGGTATGTGCACTGACATCAAGTCACATGATGTCTACCATAATTCATGGCATATCCATGGATATAAATATCCACCATGATTATCTCTTAATGATCATAATGATCTACAAATGATATCAAGTCCCATGATATCAATAAGAGACACTATCATGACATGTCCATAATATCAAGTCACATGATATCTGCCATGATAGTTTGATCATTGTAGAGTCATCACTTTACAATGTCAATTACAAGTGTACATTATTAGAAAGATCGTCACCTTTCAATAATGCATACAAGAAAAGTAGGCCCATAAAGTCATGGAGTCACACACATGACAAAAGAGTTTACACATTAAACATCTTTACATATATTAGTACAATTTATAAACAATTTGTATTTCTAACATAAATAACAAATTACATTTCAACCATACCAAGTTTCTTCCTGAAGTGCTCCAACTTGATTCGGGAGAGAGGCTTGGTGAGAATGTCAACAGTTTGATCATTTGTACTAATATACTCCAACTGAATTACTTTCTTTTCCACCATATCTCTTACATAATGATAGGGGATCTCAATGTGCTTCGATCTATCATGAAAGACAGGATTTACAGAGAGTTTGATGCAACTTTGATTGTCACAATGTATAATTGTAGGATTCAAGGGCTCACCAAAGAGTCCCACAAGCAATTTACGAAGCCAAACTGCTTCTCTTGCTCCCATTGAGGCTGCAATGTATTCAGCTTTTGTTGAGCTCTGTGCAACTGAAGATTGTTTTCTGCAAATCTAGGAGATCATAGCCGATCCTAAACTGAAGCAACATCCTGATGTGCTTTTTCGATCGGTTACATTTCCAGCCCAATCTGAATCAGAGTACCCATGAAGATCTAATTGAACATTTTTGTAAAGAAGACCATATCCAATAGTGCCTTGAAGATATCTCAAAATATGTTTCACAGCCATTAAGTGAATTTCCTTTGGCTCACACATGAACTGGCTGAGAACATTCATTGCATAGCAAATATCAAGTATGGTGTTAACCAGATACATCAAGGATCCAATCATTTGTCTGTAAAGGGTTGGATCTGCACACTTGGATTCTACTGCTGCTTCTTTTAATTTGTGAAGGTTGGTTTCCATAGGTGTAGACATCGGTCTACAATCCAACATTCCAAATCTTTTCAGAATATCTATAGTATACTTCCCTTGGTTTAGTATAATGCCTTCTGATTTCTGCCATACTTCTAAACCTAGGAAGTAGTGTAGGATACCCAAGTCTTTCATGTCAAATTCAGAGATTAGATCCTGCTTTCCTTGAGCAATGAGGTGATCCTCTCCTGTTATTAGCAGATCATCAACATATAAAATAATTATAAGCATATCACCTTTGATTACTTTGAAGTAGAGATTGGAGTCGGCCTCATTCTTTGAAAATCCTAATCCCAAGAGATAGCTGTCAATTCTTTCATACCAGACCCTGGGAGCCTGTTTAAGTCCATAAAGAGCTTTCTTCAGTCTGCAGACATGTGAGTCAGGTTTATATATCACAAATCCTTCAGGCTGTTCTAGATAGACTTCCTCTTCAATGATTCCATTTAGAAAGGCAGTTTTCACATCCATTTGATGGATCTTCCAACCTTTAGCTGCTGCAATGGCTATCACAGCTCTCACTGATGTGTAACGGGCAACAGGTGCAAATGTTTCTTCGTAATCAATGCCTTCCTTTTGAGAAAAACCTCTTGCCACAAAACGTGCTTTATGTTTTTCTATACTGCCATCAGCAGCATGCTTGATTTTAAAGAGCCATTTGGAAGAGACAACAGATTTCCCTTTTGGTCTAGGCACTACATCCCATACATCATTCTTTAGAATGGACTGATATTCCTCTGTCATTGCATCTTTCCATGCTTGATGTTGAAGGGCTTCTGAAACACAGTCAGGTTCTGAGTTTAAGATGTTGTTTATTAGAGCAACATAGCCAGAGAAACGTTTGGGTCTTTTACTCTCCCTGAACGTTCCTTTGGGTGCTGCATGAACCTCAGCTTCCTTGAGCATCTTCCTGGCCCAAAGTGGTCTCTTATTATCATTTGGATTCTCACTTGATGGAAGTTCGAGTGACATTTCCTCAGAATGCTCCCTCTGAATTTCAGAATCAGGTTCCACCTCAGGTACTCTAGGAGAAAGGGTTTCTAACTCAGAGGAGCTTCTTGCCCTTTTGAATGCAATGTCTTCTTCAAAGATGACATCTCGACTCAACTCAATTTGATTCTGCCCAGGAATGTAAATCCTGTACGCTTTGGAATTTCACTATAACTCAAGGAAAATCTCAAAATTGTTCTTTGTTACACTTCTAGACATTTTGAAGAAATGAGTAAAAATCTTGTTAAATCTGTCAAAAAAGGTCAAAATTTGGGTTTGCATGTCTTGCATGAGGGGTAAAAACTCAAGATTTCCAAAATCTGACGATCCGGGTCTGCTCAAAGCGACCAAGTCTACAAAACCCAAATCTCAATTTTTCATCCCTACTTTTTAGGAAAACTGCTATTTTTAGAAATTTCCTAAAAATAGTAACTTTTTCTGGGTTTTTTTGGGTTTCTTTCGAACAGATATCGGCAAAAATTTTCTAAAATAGAAAATTTCTAAAATAGAAAGTTATCCCGACAAGGTCCTAAATCATTTTGATTGGCTCAAAATGTGTCCTCAGACGCCGGGTGCAAATTAATCTTAAAATAATCAATGGCTCCCATCGGTCTTATCCTTTTCGCTATTATCCGAGTTCCGAGGTCATCAATGGAGGTCATCCGACTGCCAGGCGTTAATTTTAGCATTCAAAACTTCCAGCAGAAAGTGAAATGATGAACATGCACGAGGATCGAGGAAGAAAATTGAAAAGTCATGAAAATTTTCTAAGTCTGCTAGGTTTGGGCGCCCCAGTTGAAGAAAGGCGCCCACCTTTTCAGGGTGCCAGATGAAGGAATTAGGGTTACGGTCTCCAATGGAAGTTGCTCGGTTTTCAGTCAGCTTCGCGATGGATATCCCCGTCAGAGCTTCTGATGATCCAGTCTCCGGCAAATTCAAGTCAAAGTAGAAGGTATGAAGTGAAAATCTGAAACTTGAAGTTGAATAAATTATGAATTTTTCTAAGTCTGGAGAAACTGGGCGCCCTAAGAAGAGAAAGGCGCCCAACTTTTCAAGGATGCAGACAGAGAAATTTGCAGTCGAAGTTACAACGAGATGTCTTCAGAATTCAACTGGCTTTGCAGTGAGCTATTCAGCACGACAAACGGAGCTCGCAGTCATCAGATTCAAAAGGCTGAACAGAGGGTCCGATGAGAGTTGAAAAGAGAAATCCAAAAGCAAAAGTAAAAAAAGTCAAAAAATAAACTAAGTGTTGGTAAACTGGGCGCCCCCAGTCAAGATAGGCGCCCAACCTTTTGAAGGGTAAAAATCCACTTTTTAACAAAAGTGTCTCCAGAGGACCCCTCTTCATTCTCCGTCAGCTTCGCGATGAGCACAGCCATTCAGCAATCCGACGCCCGGAGCTCAAGATTTAACAAGATCATCTGCGGAAGAGAAGTTAATGAAGAACTTGGAAATTAGAAAAATGGCTAACACTGAAGAAACTGGGCGCCCCTAGAAGGAAAAGCCTCCCGTGAATTCGGAGGTCGAAATCAAGTTTTTAGCAGGAGGTGCCTCCAGAACGTCTTCTTCAGAATCAGTCCGGCTCCGCAGTGAACCACTCAGCTCGCCTGTCGGGTAAACCTGTCAACGAGAAATCAGTGGCGAAGTGGCATGTTAAAATTGAGGAAAGTCGAAAAAGTTGAAATTTTGACTAACACTGGTGAAGTTGAGCGCCCCTCTTGGAGAAAGGCGCCCAAATTTCCATGCCTTAGAGATTTTTGAAGATTTTCAAATTTTCAAAATTGCAAAGAAAGAGGGTGGCGTCCAAACCTGAGAGGATAAGATTTAGGGTTTTGAAATAAAAAAGAAAAAAAAGAAAAACCTAAAATCAAAACCTAAGTCTATTTAACACTTCTTTTCAATGTATTTTTCATTATTTTTGCAGGTAGCATCCAGAGGAGAAAGTTGGAGCAGCAAGTTTGAGAAATTTTTGTGATTAAAGAATTCATAGTTGCTGGTTTTACATCGATTTTTCAGACCAGCAAGCAACCCTTGTTTTTCAAGTTTTGTTCCGTATGATCAAGTTTTTCGCTGCATACAAGGCTTTCAATTTTCAGTCATCCGGTCTTTGCCTCTATCTTCAAGAATTTTTCAAGAACTTCACTGTTGCAGCAAGTGCTTTTTATCTTGCATTACGTCGCTGAAAAACCTCGGCATTCAAAAATTCAACTATCCGGTCCTTTCCAATCAGTCTTCTGAAGAAAACCCACATCGCAGCTTTTTTCAAAAACCTAGGGTTGGCTGCTTTTTCGATCAAATGTCAAGGTTTTGCAATTTCAATCAACTGGGTCCATTTCTAATGATATTCTGAACAAAACCCAGATGCCAGCTTTTTCGGGAAAAAATTGAAGAAATTAGGGTTTGCTGCTTTTTCAGTCAAAATTCGAGATTTTCAAAAACGGACGATCTGGGTTGTCTTGTATCGCCATTCTAAACAAAACCCATATCTCAGAAAATTTCTCAAAAAAATTCGTCCGTTGAAGCACAAAAATCAGCATTCTAAAAATAGAAATTGCACAAGACTTGTCTGAACTAAGGCGAGTTTACAGTCATTCTTCAAGTTTTCTGAAATGGAGTACACTCCTAATGTTTTCAAGTCCGAATTAGCACTTTTTCACAATTACATCAAAACGGCTGAGACAGACTTGCATCGGCGTCGCTTCTGTTCATCACACTTCTGGAGAGAGAAATGCTTCAATCAGAACCTCGGGTCATTCCGACTCCTCGCGAGCAAAAGATCTATTCCCTATATCAGCTTCCGGGTAGAGCCTTGAGTTCGTAACGCTTGCATTAAGCATTACAACCCGCTACTAGGAGATCCAAATACCGGATGGCGTTGATTCTGCGCTTAAAGTCTCACATGGTTGAAAGTGTTTTTCCATTCCCCATGGCCTGAAAGTGTAACTCTTTCGAGGAATGAGTGTGAAAAGATGTGGAATATGCATAAGGACAAATACAGCAAGAAGATTGCCCAGAGATGGATGAAAGAAAAACATAAGACATTGCCCAAGAATGTCGGACGAGGGGAGTTCAAGGACGAAGTTGCCATCATCATCACTTTGCTCAACAGGGTCACTGGTTCCGAGGATGCCACCAAGTTCCAACCTTGGATGTTTTATGCCATACCTCACATTATGAAGAAGACCGAGTTTTATGACTGGCCTACTTTGATAAGTGACTGCCTACATCAACAAATAACAGAATATTTCCAGTTTCATGTATTTCACATGGTGTCATATCTAGTCTACCTGGTGGCCTATCAAGGTCAATTCAGAGGATTGAACACCGAGGGATCTTTGAGCGTTCAACACATATATAATTATTATCCCCAGTTGGAATTCACAAAGTCGCTGCACCACTACAAAAGGGTGAACGAGGCATTCTTGATGTACACAGTGCGTGACTTAGACAATGAATTGCACGTCCGCATATCTTCAGTTGCTAGGGCAGCAATGGCAGAATGGGCGGATTGGTTTATACAGTTTCCTACCTTTACCTATCTCAGGGTTTATGGTTATTCAGGTGCCCCGCTAATGTTGCCAAGGTATCCGTCAGACGAGGTCATCTTCATGGAATTCTTGAGGCAAGCTCACGGTGTCCACACAGTCTTGAGAAATAGAAAGAAACCCTCTCTTCACTTTCCATTAGGGTTTGGTATTTATACATGCAGGACTGCTGCAGATGCCAGGACAATTGGAGAAGAATTAGATAAATTCGGTCTCAAACCCTACAGTGAGAGGCGGTCATTTGATCCTCA
>VDFB02115398.1:0-22906 GCA_007258455.2 Sequoia sempervirens | reverse complement strand
ATATTAAGAGACTTCCCGCAACACTGCACACAACTTTGACTCCTCCTGCAGGACACAGGAAGACTAAAAAGTTCACGGTATTCGTATTTGATTCCTTTTCCACGCACATGTATGCTATCTTGCAACTTTCCAATTAATTAATTATTTTCAACAGATTAAAATACTTTAATATTAATTAATTATTCCTGTGAATAATTTGAATAATTTCGCCAATAATACATTATTCTTCTCACTGGCAACTTGACATTCGTTCTTTCACCCTTTAAATATATAATTTGAGTAAAAATAATTACCCATCTCTTAACTCCCTTTGTTTTTTCCTCTTCATGGAAATTAATTTTGATTTATTATCTTTATTCTTCCTTTGTTGGAGGTTTTCACTTCATTTTTATCCATATGCATTTTCACCCAATTTAAAATATATTTTGGCAAAGATAATCACTCACTTATACTCACTTGGTAAAAGTTTTTCACTTCATAATTAAAAGTATTCCTTGGGTAAAATAATTACCCATTTCTTTATCCCCAAGTGAAAGTATTTTACAAAATTTTATTTTCACCAAAATAATACTTTCTCATTTCCCGTGGTGCAACTTAAACATATATTTTATAATTTTCATACCTCTACATTATTTTATTGCACCGCATGTTACCTTATGAGAATATTTCATTTTATTTCACTTCCCGCACCATCTTCATTTCTCCCTCACGGAATTGCAGGAAACATGGGAAACATTTGGGGTCTACCGCAACACCGCACATATTTTGCTTTGCATTGGCAGTGTTGCGGGATATGTCTTTCTACATTGCTTTTCCATATATTTTATAAAGTTTAAACTTTATAAATTATGAAATATTTAGGGTTTTTTGAAAATATCCCAAATTCATTTTAAAACATATCAAATGTTTTAAAATTCATGCCTCTCAAACTTTAGCACACGAAAAATTTTAATTTCGGTTGTTGGGAAAAACATAGTAATTCCATTGTGGGCACATGGAGCATCCTGGAGCCACGAAAATTTGTAAGGGACCATGATCAATTATTTTGGAAGTGGGTTTCTGACGGATTTTGAACAGCTCACCAAATCAAGGTACTTCCTTTGTAAACTACCCTTGTCAGAGCATGTAGTGAGAAAAATGAAAATTTAAAATAATGTACCAAATGACCTCAGAATTCAACGAAATTGAACTTGGATACATTTGAGGCCAAAACACCAACTAGGTCATCCTTATAATTTCAAAATTTGCAACTTTTTCGGGGTGCCAAATCTAGGTCGGGAGCAATGGCAAAACAATTAAAAACATACCAGAACTCCTCTGACGACCATGAAAATGTATAGACAAGTTGAGTTGTGATAGGAGAGTATGCTCGTCAAATGATTTGGCATGAAGTCATCTGGTCTGAAAACTATTAATGCCCAAAGTTGCTTATTCAACATTTTCTGAAAATTGCACTTGTCCAACTCAATTGAAACCCACCAATATATCATTTTGAAAAAATATCAAACCTGATTCTGGGAAGCTATAACTTTGGATATTAGCTCTTTTAGGCATGGTAAACATGTGTGCAAGAGGGTTTCTCTTTAATCTTCTTCCTTCGCAAAATATCAAGCATCAAAGTTGACCTTGTGAAAGTTTTCTGGAAATACAGTCTTCCAACTAGGTAAAATCCATTTGGAATTGATTTTGAAAAAATACCAAATGATGTCCTAAATTTATAAAAATTTACATGGAGGTATATTTTGGTGTAGAGAATCAAAGGCACAAATCAGCTTGTGATGAAACTCTTTTGGTTACTTAATATTGTCTTCCAAATTTGATCATTTTAACAATTTTTATTGTGTAGACAACAAACCTTTGCAGAACCCTTCAACTTAGACTTTTGAAACCTTGTCAAAACTGATTGTATGAAGCTAAAAATTGGCGTGCACATTCACATATCGTAGATGAACATCCGTGCAAGGTGATTTGGCATGAAAATGAACAGATCCAAAATTATGATTTTTTAAAATGTGCTCCTGGGGCTGATTTTACAACTGAGTTTTTGAGTGCTGCAATCAAACTTTTCATTATGGCACTTTCAAATTTTTCCAAAATTTGAAGGTTCCAACAGAGCTAAGGATGTGTGTCCTGCCTCCAGCTCATTGTGTCCGAATCTTAAACCATGATGACACCTAGCCTTTTATTAGAGGTATTGATATATGTTTAGTGAGTATAGATCTTTCACAAGTTAAATGATTGGTGATTGTAAGTTTAGCTGTGTAATTAAGAAGTATTAGATTTACAAAAGGAATCCTTAGTAATATTTGATTTTCTTCTAAGTTCTTCTTGATTACTAAATAACTCTTAAATTAGATCATTCTGTTGATAGAATAAAACATCAAAAAATCTTTACATGTAGTTTACGTACCCTTCATCAATCTATATTATAATTAAATTTATGTGTTTAGATTATAATTCATGTTTTAATATTAACTACATGAATGATCATTAATTTTACTATTGCAAATATAATCTAGTTAATCATTCACTTAAAGACATTAGAATTTTTAAACATGTTAATACTGTTATAATTTCCTTATTGAGTTTTTATTATAAATTTGTTAGCGGAAAAATCTAAATTAGTAAAACAAGCTTTAATTCATCATTATTTTATTATTACTTTCAAAGCAATAAGAGATTGGTTATTTAAGCAATTCTAATTGAATTTGGTTGTTTGATTAGTTCAATTTTTAGGAGGGCATTACATAGGTATTAGAGCACCAGGATTCCAACACTAGGGAGCTTTGGGGAAAAAGTTAGAAAAAGCAACAGGTATGGATACAAGATTATGAGGTGAAGATGTTGCAACTTTGATGCCACACAAGTTAAGTGAATCCTAGAACTGGTAAGAAAAATATGAACATGTATGTAAACTTACTTCACAAAACTATTTTAAAGGTATCTAGTTTTGAATGCACTAAAAATTGAATGTGATCACAATTAGCATATCAATACCATGTGTGCAAATTGATTTCCCTTTGAATTCTCATAATTTATCAAGCTCAATATAACTATTGGAAGTAAAGTGCCATCTATGGATATTTAGTTGAATCTCATTAATTATGCTTCTCAACCAATTGATTTGAAATAATTTGTTCACTTTTCCTTATAGTCAATTCAATTATAGCTATTGAAATTGATACAAATGGTGATCATTCATGTGCTCCTTTACATAAGCAATTTGATCTACTAAGATTGATTTGATAGATATTAGTCTCATATAGAACTAGTGTTAAATAATAGTTTTGAATTTCAACTATCTTAAAATACTTAGTCATGCATGTACATTTAAAATATTTAGCTAGGGAAATATTGTTTTTGTCAGGTAGAAGTTCTATTATGGGTAATAATCGAAAAGGGGCAATGTGGATATTAGAGTTAGAATCATTTTTAGTATTTGATAATTACACAAAAAAATGCTTCCATTGAGACAATCATAGTATCAAAATTGAAGACATAAAATTTTCAATTTAAATGATATGGATCAGATTATTTATTTCTTATGTTATGAATTGATTGCCTATAGAAATTTAAAAAAAATGTTTACTTATTTGTTGGATGAACGACAATAATGTTTTGATATCTTTCCTATGTTCTTTAGACTTCAAAAGTAACCCTTAGTTGATAGATAAAATGTATTCAATATTTCAAAATAAGGAAAAAGATAAAGTTTGAGTTAATAATTATACTTCTTGATAAGAATAGTTCTCTATTTTAATATATTTTAAGGAAAGGATTAAATAAGGTTTTTAAAGAATTTTTCCACAATCAATAAGAAATAGTTTATTTTGTTTATTGTGATTTTAAAGATAGGAAATTAGGAAAAGAAAATTATGAGATTTATCAAATTCAAATTCCTTATCTATGTAGAAAGCCTACTTGTCAAACTAACCTTAACATATTTAGGTGTATCTTAGAGAATAGATGATCAATATTGATTTTAACTCAGTATGTATAGCATCGTATATTTACTAGGTGAAATGAACTAAATAGCAATATGATTCTTTGACTCATGATACTTGAATGAAGAATTATGTTATTATATAGAGCTTTATTTTGATGGTTAAATGGTTATTATGTAAATTAGTTTATGGAAGGATACAACCTAAATGAAATATTTATTTTCAGCTTTCAAGAGGAAGCTTGAGACTAGAGAGGGAGAATGTGAAGCATAGCTAATATTTATCTGATTATAAATAAAATAATATGCTTGTTTAATAAAACAATTGGATCATAAGATAATTTCACAAAAATAAATATTTTTAATTATTATGTTAGATCTTATATTCAAATGATGTTAGAAGAATTTAATATTTAATGTTTCGTTATATACATCCAAATATACTAATGTTTCTATTAAGATGTTTTAGGTTCCTTAAGTAACATTGGACACAAGTCCAATTGCCAAATGTTTATTATCAATTTATAATTTGATCGAGGGAGTTTAATGTTGAAAATACAATTTGATGTGTGTTTATTTGTGAAGGAAAAATGTTTTTTTATTTATCCTTTATTTGGATATTGTGTTGAGGAAATTGAAGAGTTGTGAGTTATTTTATTTTCAAAAAAAAAAAAATGAGTAGTTGGGGGAAGAGGAAATGAAAGATTGTTCTCTTTCTTTATTTATTGTTTGCTTTTGGGAAGAATGGGGGATGGCTAAAATGAAATGGTTGTAGAATGTTAAACTTGGAAAAGTTGTTTGTGTTGATCCTAACTTGGACAACCAAGGTATGATTTTGTGTTGTTTATGTGGTTGATGAATTCTTTCTTGTTGTAAATTATATTCTTGCAAGGAAAGTTGAGTGCAAAAACACCTTCCTAATGCCAACTCTTAGAAGAGAAATGTAGATACATCATTCAATTTCAAGTTATAGTTCATTAATATGGACATTTACAAGTAACAAATAGACAATTAAAACAACTCACAGAGAATTGCAAACCAATTTTACGTGGGAAAACCCATACGAGAGAAAAACCCACACACTTAGAAAAATCTCTTTGTATTATAGTAAATGGTGATTACATACAAAGTTGCAAAACTTATGCTTCCAAATGTTAATTCACAATACCAATCTTAGAAGCATAACATTTCCCTGATCAACCTTGCTTCAGTTCAATCGAACAACACACCGCTCAATGTTACAGAACATACAAAGTTGACACAACATTCATTCTACATTCCAAAACCACCAAGGAACTGTTCGATTCAAACTCCCCAAGCAACAGTAGTAAACGATCTAATTGTTTTCCTTATCGAACCATTGAAGAGACTCTGTTCAATCTCTCTTCAAAATCATTGAATCACTTAGACAATCTCACTGTATTCCAAAACATCTAGTCACCCATCCTCCGTCAGCTTCATCCAATTCTTTCTCTCCCTCTTAGCATGGTCGGGTCCCACCAAGGCACCCGCGGGTTGGCTGGTTATACAGCTCTATGCATATCACTATTTCGATGAGACAATATATCATCTCCCACCGAAACAAGGATGCCACTCTCATGAGGGTAATATCGCACCATGTGGTCTCCACCACCATGTCACCTCTGTAAGCCATTAGCTTTTCGGCTCGTTGAAGAGACTTACTTCAAAGTCTCGGTGAAATGACAAAGTCCCTTCGACAAGAGTCTTCCAGCCTCCCATCGGCTTGTCAAGGAGACAAGACTCAAAGTCCCGACGATATCGCAATGTCACTTTGATACAATCTCATTGGAGTATCGAGGAGACCCCAAGTAGACTCCTATTGAAAAGAGAAACTCCCGCCGACAGTGCATACACCATGCCAAAGCAAGAAGTAATATTGGTCTATCAAGGAGACATAGAATAACGTCTAGTCGAAAAAAGGAGATTCAACCCGATAGAATCAAATAGACGCTATGCTGAGAAGGAATAACACAAGCTAGTAAGTTGAGGCACAATCTCCAATATGGTGGTTTTTGTGTTAATGAATTCTTGGTAGATGTTCGCTATTGTTTGTGTATAAGGAATTGATCTCCCCTGAGGGCTAAGAGCTTCCTTTGTGTGGGGTTGAGGAGGGTGCAGAGCCTTTCTTGGGGATGGTTAATCAAATATGAAAGTATGTAAATGTGAATGATGTTGGAAAACCATGGCCATTAGTTATTGTAATGAATGGGGGTGGATGGATGATGGTGGTAGTGTGTGGAGATGGTTGGATGGATGGTAGTGGTTGTGTGTCGAGATTATGGATGAATGGTGGTGGTTGCGTATGGGAGGTGGTGGTTGCATGTGAAAATGAAGTTGTATGTGAATTGATTGTGTTATGCCCCAAGAGGGAAGGGAATCCCCCTTATCCCCCTTTACCAAAATTCGGTGAACAAATTCTTTGTGTGTGAGTCAATGTTGATGATTTATGTGTTTATTTTTCTGTAATTTTGGTATTTGGGTATTGTCTCCTACTCGGGGGTGGAATTTTTAGTCCTATGGCTGGGTGGTGAGAAAGACTGTCATTTCTGGTGATTGCAGGTTTTAGAGAATAATCTAAAAAAATTAGAAGAAAGTCAAAAGTAAAAGATTCTTTGTAATTGTCGATATTCAATATGATTGTTAAACCAGTTAGTTATTGCAGATTTAGCAAAAAGAAAACATTTAGTAGAAGACAAAGAATATATTACAGTGATCAAGTGATATTTTCCAATAAAATACTCATACTATTGTACTAACTTGTTATACGGTGGTTGTGCTAGTACGGTGTTTATATGGAATTTTATTTCAATGCAGAGAATTTGGTATGGTTGAGAGAAACCAGATAAAAATGTTAGTCCTTGATTTATGGTTGGAAAATAAGAAATCGTGTGCGTCTGTATGACAATATTGCTATGGAGAAATCCAACTTTAAACATCAACCTCAATCGGTTTTTGTTTTTGTATTAAACTTCACAAAGTAGGGAATCATGCTTAAAAGTGTATAAATGATTTTTGCAGGAGTCAAGTTTGGGAGTTGATACAATCTATTTGTGCAGCCGTTACTTTCATCTTCTTCTTTACCCATTGTATGAACGAAGTTTATACCATATGCATTTCCATAGTTTATTTTTATATTCTTATAGAAACTTGTAAGAGAATATCCTGCTTTAAGCGTTTAATTATTCCATGGTAATCTTGCGTGGTTATGCAAATTTTTAACACTTTCTTCTATCTGGTTTAATTGCGGTTTGTGTGGTGAATTTTGCAATTTGAATGGTTGTATAGTTACTAGTGTTTCAATTATAAATACTTTTTGTTTATTTGTTTATGTTACATTTCTCTTATTTCACGCTTTGTGATACAACTTAACCTACTCATTTGTTGGTTTGATTCCTACGTTACTTTATATTTATTTTCTGCCGGTTGAGTTGACCCCATCTCCACCATTTTATATTTATTTAAATGTTAATGCATATAATAAAAACTTTCGGTTATCCTCCAAATATATATGTTAATGAATATTGAAACCATGTCTTATAATGGTGTTGCTAAAAGTGTTTGGTGTCTACGGTTGTACTCTTAGTTTTGTCTTCACCTTTAGCAAGTTTGTAAATGCTTCCACATTTTGCATGCAAGTTTATGGTTATTTTATTTTAATGTCTAAGTGATATCACAAAATTGAGCATAGTTAAAACATCTTTGAATCAAATGACAATTATGCTTGGATATATGGTTATTGTATTTTAATTGTAACACATCCATTTATCAAGTACTATGAGTGATCTTCTAATGTGTATAAATAGAGAAAATTGGGATTGTTGTGTATTTAATTTTTCTTTGGGATCGGTTATTACTGTTTGGAGCCAAGAATGTGTGTCTAGTTCTAATTCATTGTGTCTGGCATCTCTTAAACCATGCTGACACCTAGCCTTTATTAGAGATAATGATTATGTTTAGTGAGTATAGATCTTTCAATGAAAATGATTGGTGATTGTAAGTTTAGCTGTGTAATTAAGAAGTATTAGATTTACAAAAGGAATCCTTAGTAATATCTAATTTTATTTCTAAGTAATTTCTTCTTGATTACTAAATACCTCTTAAATTAAATCATTCAGTTGATAGAATAAAACACTAAAAATATTTGCATGTAGTTTACACACCCTTCATGAATATATATTATATATAATTAAATTTACATATTCAGATTAGAATTAATATTTTAATATTAACTACGTGAATCATCATTAATTTTACTATTGCAAATATAAGAGTTAACCATTCACTTAAATAAATTATAATTTTTAAACATGTTAATACTACTATGATTTCCTTATTGAGTTTTGATTATAAGTTTGTTAGCGAAAAATATAAATTAATAAAAAAAGATTTAATTCATCATTATTTTATTATTACTTTCGAAGCAATAAGAGATTGGTTATTTAAGCAATTCTAATTGAATTTGGTTGTTTAATTAGTTCAATTTTTAGGAGGGCATTACACAAGCTAAGGTGAACAACCTAGGGAAAGATATAAGAGACTTGCAAAGCTGAGGTGCACAACCTCAAGGAAAGATATAAATTACAAGGACATGATGAGATTCACTATCTCAAAGTAGGATACATGAAGATTTATGCATTACATTTGTTAGCAATACACTCTATTGACTGAGGTGTTAAAGCTCATTTCCCTTTTCTTTTCACAACTCACTACTTCAATTCATCTTCGCATATCCCTACACTCACCCTGATCTTGCAACTGAAATGTTCTTGTATTTATATCCTTCACAAGATCTCAAAACATCAATTAGGTCAATGAAAAATAATTCAAACAATGATTTCAACAAGTCGGCCACAAAGACATAATTTGGTCCCATCAACAAGATAGAGAGGACCAAAAATAATCTTATTATATATTCCAATGTGATCCCAAACAACTCACACATTAGTGTAGATCAACCCAAGTCGACAATAAGAAAACGTGTATATGAAACATGTAGCACATAGCCATTTAGCCCAAAAACATACATCCAACTAAATTTACTCAATGTGATTCTCAACAAGATAGGTCAAGACCCAAATGCACCTTAACACAACTTCATATTAATGATATCAAGTTTCCACAATCCATAATATTATTTAGTATTTTTTTCTAGATTTGATTGTGTTGTCAATTTACAACACAATCAAATCCAAAAACAATACTAGACAACTTCATATGCTAGTGTATACCCCCAAGCACACAGTGCAAGCAAGATAACAAGTCCTTTCGACCATATATCCACAAATTTTACAGAAAACCAACTCAATACAATATGCAGCACCAAAGAGATCAACCAATTATGTGCAAACCATAAAGATACATTCCATGAACATCCAACAACACTTGTAGACACTTCTTTCACATCATCATGCCACAAAAAGCCACCGCAACCCAAACAATATTGGAATAATTCATCCCAGAAACATAGAAGATACCGCCAAGAGATAGAAAACTAACAAACCAACTTGTGGACAACATAATTACATGAAATATAAACTGAGACACTGAACAAGAATTGAGACTACGCACACCAATCCGCATGAGAAAAAACGTTAATATGGAGAAATGTGGAGTATTTTTCATACCAACCCAGACAACCAACAAAACTGCCAAAACACTACAAATAGTAGAAACCTCCTCAGTAACACTGGTGACTTGAAAAGATAGGAGTTCAACATCTTCAAAACACAAACACTGAATCCCAAAACCCAATACCATATCTTCAACAATAGAGGAATGTAGAGAATTCTCCCAAACAACCTTCAAAGCATCTTCTTGAAACATAAACTATCACCAACTTGCAGAGACTATAACTTTCTTGTAACAACACATACTTCCTTAGGAATAATAGGAGAGAGTATACAACATATTGGAGACCATCAACAATATCTCTCCACCAACAACGTTACTTCTAATCTTCATCTTAATGTTTCTAATCCTCACCTTGATATATCATCATGATATCATCTCTTCTACTTGATATCAATTAAGGCATGACAACCAACCATGAATATCAACAACATCAAAGGCATGACATACAACCAAATCCAACCAATCAACATAGAGTATCAATAACATACAACTAAAAGCACCACAACTGAGTGTAGACATAAACATCAATGACAACCAATGTCAGACAACAAACTTACAAACATGTGCAACAATCTCCCCAAGTGTTGACAACCAATTCCAACAAACTCACCAAGTGTTGACATCATAATAGTCTCCTCAAGTGTTGACATCAATGACAACCAATGCCAACAATCTACCCCTTTGGCATTGATGGAATTACACACCTACACACTCTCCCCCTTTGACATCAAGGACAAAGGGAAAAAATATCTTCATTTGAATCATCACAAAATTATCCCCCTTTAACCAACAACGCTTCTTTTTCAACCAACTATACATGCTCAACAATTGCACATCTTCTTCAAGCAATCATACCAGCTCCTCCTATCAATAACAACAAACTAACTACCTACTCCCCTTGAGAGGTAACACCCATCAATCCAAGAGAAAAGGATATGACATGAATTTCTCCCCTTGGATGATGCACTATCTATGCATCTAGTTAGAAAAATAAGGAGCAACAGGGCGAAATCACAATATTGTGTCTCATTTTTTCCCAGATGGACATTTACATCAATATTTTTAACTAAATCTTCATCTTCTGAGACATGTAGCAACTAAACCATTAAGAATTTGAAGATGACGCGAACTAGTGATTTGTGAAATTTGTGTGTAGATTCTCTTTTTTTTCAATTTTTTAAATAAATCATGAATCTTTCAACATCTCCTTTATTAATTGGTTTTTGTGACAGAAAACAACATTTTAAAGTAACGCTTGTGTTGTATAACATAATTTTTTCTATAAAGGATTAAATTTAATTTTTGAAATATAGATTCTCAACATCAAATATCTAGGAAAAGGATTTTTTTCATAATTTTTTGTTGCATTATTTTTTTTAATTAATTTTTGAAGTCATTGTAACTATACTTTGGACATACGTATGTGTCGTACAACCTAAATTTTTGTGTATATATCAAAATCAAATTTTTATTTTTTGGGTGAAACAAGGACATCAATACCTAAGGAATGGGTATTTCTTGAATTTTTTTTACAATGGTTTACTATTTTTCCACCTCTACACAACAAAGAGCTTGATGTTTAGAGAAAAACCTATATTTACTAAAAATTAAAAATTAAATACATGATAAAATGAAAATATATCAAACCTATACTTGTTGGAAAGCTTGTTTCGAGGGTTACAATCTTGTAAAATATAATTTTTAAATGATGTTATTTAATCCCTCAAAAGGTAAAGAAAAATTGGTTTTTTGCTAGCATTTTGATAGGTGGGAAGGAGACTCCATTGTGGGTATGGCTTAATACTAGAGGGGTTCTATCCAAGGGGGTTTAATCTAAGGGGATCTTATCTATCCCTCTTTAATTAAAATCCTATAGATGGAGCCTCTCAGTACTTAAATTATTATTTTTTCTAAAAATAGTGATTTCAGGCAAAAATCAGCACGTCCCAAAAGTGAGAGACATTATTGTGGCAGCACCCAATAACCCCTAACTTCTACTGGAGATACTCAAAAGTATCCTTTGAAAGTTCCTTAGAGAATATATCTCCAATATGATCCTTAGTAGGTACATACTTCATTTTGACTTCTTGCTATGTAGCCTTCTCCCTTAGAAAGTGATACCAAATTGAAATTTGTTTGGTTGTTGAATGCATCACTGAATTCTTGGAAATGTTAACTACATTAGTATTATCACACAATATAGGAATAAGTTCATCATAAACCACCTTTATATCCTTGAAGGTCTGCTTCATCCAAAGCACCTAGGTACAACAAGATGCTGCAATAGATTATTCCATTTTCCTCCTTTAGATGATAAACATTTCCATTTGTCCTTGTACCTTCAGCAACTAATCTTCTAGACCCCATCTTTCTGATCTCACAACCATTGGAATGAAATGTAAGATTGTATCCTTTGTTGCACATCTAACTAGAGTTGAGAAGATTATGCTTTAGAACTTTGACATAGAGGACATCCTCAATCTTGTTATTTCCATGAATCGTTATGACACCTTTTCCATAAATTTATGTTGACTCATCACCACCAAACTTAACAGCTCCACCTTTGCACTTCTTAAGACTAATAAATCTTCCCTTTTCACTAGTCATGTGGTTAGAGAAACCATTGTTGTTGATGCAGTGTTTTGTACACTTTCTCAACACAGGAAGTATGTGGATGCACTACCTCACTTGAAAGGAGACTTCCAACAGCAAGTTGTTGAAAATCACCCCAAGGTCTCTCGGGTGCCAGGTCATGACTTGCATGGAATTCCTTAGTTGATGTTTTATGTTTTTTTTTGGTAATCACAAGGTGGACTTACATAGCTAGATGCAAAGTGGATCTTGTGAATTGAAGTTTCCAGGATGGAAGTTGATGTGCACTTTGTTGCAGGTTCGAACAACAGTCTAAAAATTCAATGTTTTCTTAAGTTTTTGCTTTACAATGTGCAATGAACCTTAGCATAGGCCACTTCTAAAAAAAAAAGTAAAAAGGGGCAAGGAAGAGGAGATTTTCCTAGATCCGCAACTAACTATGAATAGTGATATTGGAGTTTCTACTGTGGACAGCTTCCTTCAAACAAAATTTCACTTATCTAAAAAATTCACAGTCTCGTGAAATTTGTGCTATCTTCTAAGGTCTTTAGATATTTCACCATTCTTTCACCATATACATGCATGAACAAAGATAAAAGTTTAAGGTACCTTTAATTTTAAGTCTAGACTAACTTTACACAGCCATTTACCAGTAGCAAACAACAAAAAGTATGGACTAAAAAGGCATCTACATAGTAGAAATTTTCATAACCACAGAGTAGCATTACCAAATCTACCAAAGCAATCTGAAACCAACTAAAAACAACAAAGAAAATATAACTAAAAATTTAACTATTGGGAGATTGAATCATGCAACTTGTAGAGAAACTCATAAATGCACCAAATTCAATGTATTTCTATTAAAATTTCTATAGCATGTCATTACAACAACTCAACTCTCTCTTGAAAATGAGAGGAGACCCCCTATTTATAGTGTCTATAAAGTAGAATGAATGGCCAAGATTAATTTGCATTGTGTGGCCAAGATTCACTACAAACTAGGGTTCTACCTACCCCCCAATATATTACATTTTAAAATACAACTTTGTCCTTATCCCTATTTTGTCTTTTGTGACAACACTGTAGCATTTTGTCTTCTAGCCGATTTCCCTTTTACTGTAGCTACTCTATCAGGAATTCTCCACCAATAATAGGGTTTCCCTCTTGCTTCTTCAAAGCAACATATTCTATGAACTTTAGAATTAGCGCTTGGAGCTTATCAACGTCAATGATTCCAGATCGCAACACTTGATAACTCCATTCTTGGGACTGTTCGGTGAGATTTTCTCAATCCTCATCATACCTGGCAGTGTGGTCTCAGAGTAGTTTTGATTGGGCGAAAGCTCAGGCAGCAAAGCTCATGAAATCGATGGTAATTTCATCCAACATCCTGTCCTCAATCCTTTTCTAGAAGTGCGGATTTATCTTCTCTGGGTCCATCTGTACGACAGGCGTATCATATCCTATCATGAGCTTCAAGTACCAAATTCAATAGGCTCTAATTTCCTTAGCCCATTCAATGTCTGGATCCACTTTGTCAAGCACCTACTCCAACCTTTCCTTTCGGTTCATGAAATCACGTTTCCATACATTCACCAACCAGTGGTCATCCTTCTTAAATGCAAGCTCTTTCTCCCAACTCGCACTTAGCAGTATGAGAATAGCCTCAATCTTCGGGTAAGTGGAGTCATATTTCCCTAGGAAGTTAGTGCAAAGTTTCCTCATACCCTCAAGAGACTGTTGTAGATCCAAGAACTTGTTTTATGTCCTAACAACATGATTGATGCCCATGTTTCCTATGTACAAGACCTATTGGAACCAACTCTTTGTGGTCTTGTCCAAGTTCTTCCTCTTTTCGAGCTTGTCTATTTGCTCCTTTGACATCAACTGTGGCAGGGCCGAAGATGTGGTAGGAATTTCCTTTGTTGAAGACCATTGTTGGATGTAAGTTATCAAATCTACTACATGTGCCTTAAGGTCTTCTTTTGAAACCTTATCTTATTGAATTAAATGCACCACTGTGGCAATAGACTTCTGGAGGTGCTCCACCTTCTGCTCTCTAGTAGTTGTTCCCAAATCAATGGTGGAGACATTATAGTTTATCCCATCTTTACCCACCATTGGCTTGGCCAATTGCATGGTCCTTGATTCTGAAGCGTCCATCATCACTTTGGATCTAATTTTTGGCTTCTTCTCTTTCATGGTAGTGATTTGTGCTCGGGCTAGGATAACCTCCAATCTTGCTTTCGGATCACTAGGGATAGGAGCCTTTTTCTCAAGCTACTTTTCCAGCCATTCAGGCATCTGAGTCTTTCCTTTGGGTGATTCACCATCACCTTTTTCTTCATCCCTTATGACTTCAATTTCTTTATCTTTGGAAGTTCCCTTCTCCACCCTAGTGTCTTCTCCTTCCTCCTCATCGGAGTCTCGGGTGAATGAAAAGCGCTTGATTGGGGACTTGGTGGGCAAGCATTCTTTGGGACTTTCTTCCCTCTCAACCTCCTCTTCTTTCTCTTCTTCACATTCTTCTTCATGTTCTTCTTCACATTCTTCTTCACGCCTGTGCTCCTCAGGTTGCTCTATTTCAGGCCTTTTATTAGCTTGGATCTCATTTTCAAGTTGATCTTCTTCTTTGTCTTTTTCCTCCTCACATAGAGGTGACACATATCCATGTTCTTCATGTCCTTCAAAGAGAGGCATATCCTCATCATGTTTGGGGCCTTCTTCTTGTTGTTCACCTATTGGAGGTTCCATGCTTTCATCTGTCTTATCATCTTCTTGTCTTCTTTCTTCGGAAGATGGCTTTTTTACTTCTTCCCCAACATCCTTTAATTGTTGGGCCAGCTCTTCCTCAAGGTCAGGATCAAAATCTTGCACAATTAATTTTTTGACGGTGTCTTCTTCTTCATCTCTGCTTTCAGAAGATCTTGTTTCTTCTTCTTCACAAACCACTTTGTCAATTTTCAAGTGTTGGTACTCCGGATGTTTGTGGTATTCATCCACTTCTTCCTCCAATGTTTTTGTTGCTTCAATATCTTGCCTTTCCCATTCTATTGATATTTCCATCGTGGCCTTCATCTCTGGGGGCTCAGTTGGAGGCTTTGAAATTGGAACACTGGTGAGGACTTATGCCAGGGCAGCCTGGATGGCTAGATTTAGTAATACTTTAGAAATTTTTGAAGGAGTAGTTTGCATGTGCCGAGCAAAAGCCTCTAGAAGTGGGAGTGTTGGTATTGTAATTGTTGTTGTTTCCAGCGAGATTGATGTGGTTGGAGACATGGTGGTGGAGGAAAGTAGAGAGGTGGTGGCAGAAGAGGATTCAACCACCACAACTAGCCTAGTTGGTGAAGAAGAAGCCAGGTGGACAGAGATGTCCACCGCAGGTACGGATGTGGGAACCATGGCTTGAGAAACGAAAGGAGGGATAGCAGTATCAGGGGAAGCTAGTGGGGACTTTGGTTGATCTGTCTCCAGTTCTCCCCCTTTGTGAAGGGGATCCTCTTAAATAGCGGATGACCCTGTAGTGCTTCCTGAGCTTTTGTGTTTCTTTGAGCACTCACCCTTTGAAGCTTTCCTTGCGTACACTTTTGGATTTGGTTGTTGCTCCTCAGTCTCTTTTCTTTTTCTAGAGAGAGTGAGTGGATGAGATTTGGATGTTTCTCCCATCGAGGTTGTAGAAGCTCCATCATTTGTTGCATTGGGCTCACTTTTGAGTCCCTCATAGGTTAGGATGGCCCCTTGTTGCTTTAGTCGGGCTACTTGTCCATTGACCCATTCTTTGGTACGAGCCTCGATTGGATTGGTTATGATATCGAGGTCATCGACCTCCTACTCATCCTAGTCTATTGAAGGAAATGGAAATTTGGTGATTGCATTGTACCTAGGATACATAATTGTACTTTCATCTTCCTCAGCTTGATCAGGTACAGAGAATAAGTTCACCCTTTTTACAAAGTAGGAATTCATTCACATGTAGTGTCTCATGGACATCTTATTATCTTGGCAATTTTCCCAGAAATCTTCAACATGATGCAGATGGGCATAGTCAAGTCCAAGTGCTTTTCGTATATGCCCATAAGGGTCCATTCAGGATCGGGTATGAAGCTGGAAATGATACCAGCCAACTCCTTCCTCTCACTTTGACATTTCGAGGGTTGCGCTTGTACATCCTTGGCTAAAAGTTAGAGGATAAGGATCCCACCAAATACTTGCTACCGAGGAGAGTATGTAAATTCCACAAACAAGCCGAGAGCTCTAAATAATACAATCCAACCATTAGGATACCGGGGTAGCTTGTTCGTCCTTTCTGTGTAGCCTTGGGCGCGAATGTATGTGAACTTGGGATACTGAATGAATAGAAAGGTGTATTGTTTGAGGAATGCCCAAGCACTATGAGAGACTCGCCTTTCGAAATCTCCTCCAAGCAACCTGATAATGTGACCTATGAAAGCGTCATTCACCCTGCAATATTCCCTCTTGAAATTTCTAAACTGCAACTGAGGGTATCTATCGTAAACGTTCAATTCCTGACCAGATTCTTCATTTGGAGCCATGAATAGTCCACTATACTGTCTTCATTCAGCTAGCGAGTAGACAAGGTAAGATGTCATATAGAACCTGGAGGTTTTCTTAACATTCATGAATTTCTCATGGATGCAGTCACTTATTATTCCCCCTAGTAGAATGTGGTCTGTGTGGCACCATCCTCCTTCCCACGAAGAATTTTCTCAACAAAGTAAACCATCCACTCCTAGAAGTATGCAACAGTGGGGAGGCCCATCACTCTACTTAGTAGAGTTACTAGGTCATGATAATCTTCAAAGAAATCATTGTGGAAGAGTTCTTGGGGAACCTTAGCAGTGTTGCCCCGCTTCTCTTTTAACCAATATTGATTTATGAGCTTCTTGCATCCAATGAGATTTGCATCCCACATTGCCTTGCAGTCTGAGACAGTGGGGATCTCCATCTCCCCGAAGGTGGGAATGTGGAAAGTCATCATTATTTCCTGGGGAGACATGTCAGCTAGGATGTTCCCATCTCTGTCTATTATTGTTCAGGTCTCATGTTGGTATGCAGGTTTGCAAGCCATGACTAGTTCAGGAGCTATAAGAGATGGAGGAAAGCCTGTAGCTTTGGCAATTCCACTTCCTCTTATCATCCTGGCATTGTCTATAGTCGGGTTGAATCTGACCCTCTGTTTGAACTCATCAATATAGATGTGACCGATATTGGTATATGTAATCTCCTTCTAGTCCATAATGATCTTTCAGTGCAAATACTCTCCCTATAATTTATATTTTATTTGGTCCTTGTCCTCTTTCCCATGAGGAGCTCTGCCTGATTTCTTTCCTATGTCCTTTTCTACGGTTGCCCCCGAGAGTCCTACACCTGATTCCATATATCTTGCAAACAAAGGCATGATGAGCACAATCAAGCATGAAGACACCAATGTTAGCCAAAATCCCTATGGATAGAATTCCAATTAGATAACACGTCATTCATGAAATCAAACATCTCCTTTGAGATGTCATTAGCAATTTACTGAGGGGGTTTTGGTTAGCCTAAACCACGAGGGCCGGACTTCCCTAGTAGGAATGTTGTTTTAAAGGGAAAACAAGGTAGGGCAATCCATATGGTTTCTCCTGACTTCAAATTTAGATGCTTTGAAAGGTCCATGCAAGAGAGGGTTCAATTTGAGCATGTGGGTCGAGACTTTTTTCCAAATTGGAGGTCATTTGGATCACCATTAGGTCACTCAGAGCCATGAGGAGGGAAAGTCGTCTGATGTTTTCCATTTGGAACGGCTCTAGTGAAACAAAGTTTCAGTGGCGGCGTTCTAGGGTCTGAAGGATAGATAACACAACCTCCTATTCATTTAAGTGCTCGGATCTCAAGGGTTGGGAAGTTGTTTGAGGATGGTTGTTCAGGATGGTAGTCGTTGAGTAGAAGTCTGATAGGCGAAATCTTGTGGACCAGACCTGGCATTGTAGTTGGCTTCAAGTTTCTACTGCTAAGAGTTCAATAGGCATTTGGAAGACTAGGGCCCGGAGGCCGAAAGGATGCACTCACTTTTCTCTTTTGTGACAGTCGAGATGGGATGGAATCCCGATGGCAGAAACCTAAGGGTGGAGGTCCGGTTAAGGCAGACACTTAGGTTTTGATCATTTGGTGTTCATGCGGCATTAGGACATGCAGGACCCGGGAGGTGGAAAGCAGTCACCTAAAAGCCATGAAAAATGTCGATGGTCAAGTGAAATTTCATGGATGGAATTCCGTGAACTGGGATCCGGAGGATGCCAGGGATGTAGCAATTCATTTGTTTAACTGGGGTGGTGAAGGGTGAGGCGGGTTCCTAGGCTCAGGCGGACGGCCATTTTGTCATTTGAAATGGCGAAAGCTACAAGGCATCCTAGGGATGGAATCCCATGGGAGCAAGCCCAGGAAGCCTGAAAGGAAGCAGAGTTCATTTTATGTTTTCCAACGGCAACCAAATAGGGGAGATCCGGGAGTGCGGGTCCGAGGAGTCATTTTTCATTTTAAAGTTGTTTTAGTTTTAATTTTTGCTTAGCGGCAAAGGGAAGTCTTGGGCCTGAAAGGCGCCAGTGCCCTGTGGGAAGAACGGTGCTAAGCCAATGAAGTTCTGAATTTGATTAAAGGATTTTTTTAGTTTTTCAAAAAAATTCCACATGGGTTTTTTGGGCATTCTCTACCTCTACCTAATGGATGCACTTTTACCCCCCATTCATTATTATTTAATGTTCAATCACTAAAAAATGAAGTGGGATTAGGGATGATGAACTCACCGCAGGAATCTGGCGAGAAGGGTTGTCGAATCCGCGAGTAGACAACAAAGGACAACAATGGGCTCGAAGGCGGCTGTCGACAAAGGCTTTAGATCTCTCTGAACTGGCTTTGAACTTCTCCAACTAACCTATCATGTGAAAAAAATAGGTTGAGCCAAGTATTTATACCCCTAACGACATTTAATACGCCCTATTAATGCAAGTACGATAGGAAAAAAGTTGGTAAGTTCAAACCTCGAGATGGCAAAGGGAGGTCCGAAACCTAGAGGCCGAAAGGACATGAGCTGACAGCTGCTCAAAATTTAAAGCAGAAAACACACCAGTGAGAGGAGGCATGGGCTCCAGGGGGTGAAACTCCAGCGAAGGATGGTCATTCGAAAGGGAAAACTCACAACAGAGCTCCAGGCAGAGAAATCTGGTAAACCAGGCCAGGGGCAGGTGAAGGATGGAAAATTTGCAACGCAAGTCTTAAAGGCAGTGACTGAGGAGCCAAGGCCCGAGGCACTGGAAGGCGAAGGCCTTCAGCCATTTTAAAACATTGAATGCACGATGAAAATATGGAGAGGGAAACCTGATGGGACGAACCCAGAGAACCCCAAAGCCACTGGCAGAGGAAAATTTCCAAAGGAACTCCATGAAGGTCTAGGACTTAGCAAATTTAGAGGGGATAAAACATGGTCAACTTGAGATAAGACTTTGGAGACACACTAACCAATAGGACACCAAAATGGGGCATGCAAAATGAGGTGGTGACAAAACAAACCGGCAAGGCAAAGAAAAGAGAGGGTCCCCATTCCGAACGGGGTGTGTGTGTTGAGGGCACAACAACTTTCAATTACCCAAGCATTTGCTTCTTCCTTTGTATGAAAGGTAGTGCACACAACCATAGATATTTTATTATTTTTTTCATCCTGCAAAGTACAAGACCTCTTATATTTTTTAATATCACCCTTCTTGTATTTCAAAGCCATGAATAGGGTTTCATCATTTGAATCATTGTCCTCATCTTCTGAGGAACAACTTCTCTCCTTAGACTAGAAACCTCGTTTGAACTTATCTCTTATGTTACTATCATTTGATTCTTTACAAGGACATTTAGAAGCAAATTTACCAATCCTTCCATAATTCAAACATTTGAAAGGTAACTTAACTTTGTATTTTTCAGTTCCTTTCTTCAATCTTCTCATAAATTTTTCTTCTACCTCACCAAAGTCATCATTATGATCTGCAGTTTCATCTTCCCCCTTTTTACTTGTTTTGAATGCAACTTCCTTCTTTGGAACATCTTTTTAAAATTCTCTCATTTCAAAGTCTGTGAGAGCACCAAACATTTCATCTACTGAATATTGATCCAAGTACTTATATTCTTCAATAGTAGACACCTTACGGCTATAATATTTTGGGAGAGATCTCAAAACCTTCTTCACAATCTCATCTTCTTTAACTTCTCCACAAAGACCTCTGATTCTAGTAACTACTTTATCCACTTGGAGCATATAACCAGCAATTTATTCATCCTCTATCATCCTTAGATTCTGAAATTTACTCTTGAAGATTTGCATCTTGGCTTGCTTTACTTTATTGTCTCTCTCATAGATGTTGCAATTTTTTTCCCAAACATCCTTAGTAGAACTGCAATTCATCACCTTCAAAATTTCTACATCAGCTAATCCACACAAGATAGTATTCTTAGCCTTGGCATTGTTCTCATACAGCCTAATGTCAATTGGATCTATTGGAGGAGCTACAGGAGCAGTATAGCCATCCTTGACTGAATGCCAAACATAAAACCCTAGAGATTTTAGATGGGTTTCCATTCTCAATTTCTAAAAATTAGAATTTGTCCCATCAAATCTAGGACCTTTGTAGGTTCCATCATGTTCCATCCTGGACCATTCCTCAAGAAACTAATCTTCTTCAGAGGAAATTGGCTCTAATAGCTATTATTGAACACACTCAGATACTAAGAGGGGGTGATTCAATATCTACAAAAACATAAACCCTTTCAGACCTTAAAATCTTCAACAATATGCAAAATTAAATTATTGAAAAGATCAGAAACCCTTAACTAGATTGGCAACACTTATTCAAATCGACAAAAATGAAATATAATACAATGAACACACATGCACAAGATAACACTAGATTTATGTGAAAAAAATAAAGGAAAAACCATGATGAGAGTTAACTCACAATATATGAAGCTCACTACTTACAAAAATTGCAATGTTGTTTAAGGCTCACCACCTATGGACTTGCAGGCTAAGGTGCACAACCTTAGGGAAAAATATAAGATACTTGTAAAACTAAGGCATACAACCTCAAGGAAAGACACAAATTACAAGGACCTGATGAGATTCACTATCTTAGAGCAGGATACATGAAGATTTATGAATTACAAAATTTGTCAACAATACACTTTGTTGACTAAGGCATTAAAGCTCATTTCCCTTTTATTTTATCAACTCATTACTTAAATTCATCTTCACACATCTCTACACTCACCCTCATCTTGCAACTAAAATTTTCTTGTATTTACATCCTCTGCAAGCTCTCAAAACATCAATTAGGTTGGCCAGAAAGAATACAAAAATAATTTCAACAAGTCAGCCACAAAGACATAAAGTTTTCCTATCGAGAAGATAGAGAGGAACAAAAATAATATTATTACATCTTCTAATGTGATCCCAAATAACTCATATGCACATGCACATCAACCCAAGTCAACAATAAGGAAACGTGTACATGAAATGTGTAGCACATAGCCAGTTGACCCAAAAACATACATCAAACTAAATTTACTCAATGCGGTTCTCAAAAAGATTGGTCAAGACCCAAATTCATCTTAACAAAACTTCATATGCTAGCACAAACCCCCAAGAACACAACACAAGAAAGATAACAAGCCCTATCAGCCAAATATCCATAATTTTCCTAGAAAAACAACTCAACACAATATGCAACACCAAAGAGATCAACCAATGATGTGCAAACCACAAAGAGATGTTCCATGAACATCCAACAACACTTCCAGACACTTCTTTCACACTGACATGCCACAAAAAACCACCACAACCCAAAAAAAATGGTTCATACTTCATCCCAAAAACACAAAAGATACCACCAAGAGATAGAACACTAACAAACCAACTTGTAGACAACATCATTTCATGAAAACTGAACTGATACACTGCACAAGCACTAAGAGCACATCCACCAAGTCATAGGAGTAGAAACATCAATACAAATAAATGTAGAGCATTTTTATACTAGCCCAAGCAACCAACACTACCAAAACATTGCAAATAGTAGAAACCTCCTTGACAACACTAGTAACCTGAAAAGATAGGAGTGCAACATCCACATAACACAAACATTGAATCCTAAAACCACAAGACCATATCTTCAATAGTGGAGGAATGTAGAGCATTCTCTAAAAAACCCTTCAAAGCATCTTTCTGAAACATAAACCATCACCAATTTGTGGATACTAGAACTCTCTTGTAGCAACACATACTTCTTCAGGAACAATAGGAGAGATAATACAACATACTAGACACCATCAACGATATCTCTCCACCAATAGTATCACTTCTAATCCTCATCCTGATAAATCATCATGTTATCATTTCTTCTACTTTACTTGATATCAACTAAGGCATGATAACCAACCATGAACATCAGCAACATCAAAGACATGGCATACAACCAAAGCCAACCAATCAACATAGAGTATTAACAACATAAAACTAAAAGCACCACAACTAAGTGTAAACATAGGCATCAATGATAACCAATTTCAGACAACAAAATTACAAAAATGCGCAACAAACTCCCCAAGTGTTGACAATCAATGTCAACAAAGTCACCAAGTGTTGACATCAATGACAACCAATTCCAATAGGATAGTGAAATT
>VDFB02115397.1:0-10529 GCA_007258455.2 Sequoia sempervirens | reverse complement strand
CATTATAACGCGAACGCGTTATAATGCGCTCGTGTTATATTTTGCATTGGGAATCCCCAAGCCTTAGCTTTGGTATTTGTCTTGGAATACCAACCCAAAGGCTTGGAGGGCATTCCCAAAGACCAGAGATGTGTTTTTTCCAAATTCAACAAATTTTCACATAATCGGGTTCGTGCTCACCATCAAGATTGCATCTGGTTCAATATCAAGAAAATCGAAGACATGGGTAATGTTAGGTTCTTTATTAGCTTTCCAACGATGTAATTTTTTTCACTTTCTAACAATGTTAAACCTTTCATCCATAATTTCTTTTGATTGTATGTCCGTTTTTCTTCAAAAAGCAGTGTTTGGTATTTTTTTCGCTATAAATTAACCGTTCATCAAAATTTGAAATAAATTATATTTTTAGAAACTAGCTCCATTCTACAATTTAAAAAAAATAAAATTTTAAAAATCTATTAGTTTCAAAAAATTTGAGGGGGAGCACGGCCAAAATTCTGCTTTTTAGGAAGTGCCCACTTAGAAAATTAATAAAAAATCAAATATTCATTAAACAAATTTTAGAAAATATCCAAATTTTACTACATACTGTTATCTAACTTCTGACTGGAGGATTTTAAAAATACTAAAAAAAGTCCACCGTGCTGGTCACACAAGAGTTGCTATGTTATGTTTTTCTGACAGAAACAATAGCAATTTGTGTGTGTCCCTCTTTTGAACCCCTTAATCTCAACCATTTTCAAAATAAATTAGTAGTTTAGAAAGTAGACTCAGAGTACTGCGGTCCTTGTTTTTGTTCCATCAAAAAAAATTGAGTGTAGCTATCCTCAATTTCACGTCCAAGGTCAGTATTTCCTGATTTCAAAAAAAAAGTGGCCACTTAAGCCCCTTTTTTGGGAACCATCTTGGTGCATTTACCCATATCCCAAACCATGCTCACCATGTCCCTTCGTGCAATGGACATCTCAGTCCATCTCACCTCCTCTCCCTCGGTCGGGCCCATCATAATGATTGATTCTCCCTCCACCGCAACTACTCTTCTTTCCTCAGCCACCATGTCACCTACTACATCACTCCCATTAGTAATGGTGACAATACCAATACTCATGCTTGCATTACCAGAGGATTTCTCCTGAGACATGCAAAATGTCCCCTCCAAGATCTCGCAAATCTTTTTGGACCCCACCATTCAAGTTGCCTTAGTGCTAGTCCTTGCCACTACTATGCCTTCACAACTCCCAATGGGACTTCTAGCAATGGAGGCCACGATGTCAATTTCAGAGGAGTGGGAGAGGTGGGAGAAAGAATCCTTGAACACAATGGAGGAGGATGCCGATGAATAGATCATGAACACCTAGAGTACGAACATCGTCCAATTGACAAGTTGGTTCACAAAGAAGAAGAAATGGGGTCTTCTGAGAGCAGAGATGAGGAGGAGGGTATGGGTGGAAAAATAATCATACAAACCTTCGATGATGATATCAAAGAGGAAATGGCCAAGAAACTGAAGCATGATGAGGAAGAGATAGAAAGGTCACCTCCTAGAGAAGAGAGAGAAGGTGGCGGGACAACATAAATAGTAGAAATCCCTATGGGGGAAAAATAGTTGGAGGTTGTGCCACCTCCTAGAGAAGGAGATATAGAGGAGCACAACACTAAGAAGCACATGCACAAGCACAAACCAATTGAAGAAAGAAAAGAAAAGGGATTTGAGATAGAGGAAAGTCCCCAAGTATGTGCAGGATCATCATGGAAAAAATAGGCCCTTAAGTGGCAAAAAATTGAAAAAAAATAGAGTTAGGCAACTTGACATAAAAAATTGAATAAGTTATATATATTATTTCAAAAATATGTAAGAATATAATATGTAGAAAATTGAATTTAGTTTCTAAACTACTAGGTTTGTTTAAAATAAAGAAAAATCTATTTGGTGAAAATTTGAACTTTCAATGCAATAGTACTTAAATTTTAGGGAAAAAATAAGAAGTGGGTATCTATCTGACCACCCTAACCACAATAAAATGATAATACTTTTTTATAATATTTTAGATATAAGTAGAGGACTCATGCCCCGATGTGATGCATATTTTTTTGTAATTTTTTTCAAAGTAAATAATTAATTATGAATTTTTTATTACAAATTTTTAAAAAATATAAAAACTCGTATGTATGACCACCTTAACTTGGTAAAAACTTCATGAAATTCATTTTTTCTTTTTTTAATCCTATAGTATGTGAAGCATAGAATGTGACACATGTTTTGGATTCAAAAAATGTGATATCGTTTGAAAGCTATAGATGTTTTTCAATCAGCCTATCAATCAAGACTTTAGTCATAATTTGAATAGAAAATTAACAATAATTACCTATTAAATTCAAATTAAAGCATAATTTATATCTATGGAAAGCTAATAATCTCCTTTAAAAACCCTTTTCGTTTCATCAATTTTGAGTAAAAACATAGTTGTCAGCCACATACCCATCATATTGTAACTTTTTGGCCCATCATGATCCTGCACATACCCCCCCAAGGGCAATTGACTACTAAGCCTCCCATCAAACACGTCACATTCATCCAAGAGTCAGAATGAGGAAGGGAGGATGGCAATAGAATAGAGGAAAGGGCTCCCACGAGTGACAAAACAGAGATCCAGATAGAGGAAGGTGAGGGTGATCGAGAATTGCCCAGGGAAAAATCTACCATGCTTGAATGGATGGAAAAGTAGCTAGAAAAGAAGACTCTCATCCCAAAGGACCCAAGAGTGAGGCTAGAGACTATCCTAGCCCGAGTACATATCTCAACCAGGAAGGAGAAGAATCCAAGGTGACGATGGATGCTTCTGGGTCTTGAACTATGTAGATAGCAACATCGGTCATAGGCCAAGAGGGAGTAATCTATAATGTCTCCACCATTAACTTGGGGACTGCTACTAGAGAGCAGATGTTGGAGCATCTTCAAGAGTTAGTGGCTATGGTGGTACACCCAATACAACAAGATAAGGTCTTGAAAGATGAGATTAAATCACAGGTGTCAACTTTGACGGATTACATCCAATAATGGTCTTCAATTGAAGACGTGACTACCACGTCTGCGACAGCACCCCAACAATTGTCCAAAAAAAAATTTGACAAACTAGAGAAGAGAAAGAACTTGGAAAAGACTATAGAGAGCTAGTTCTGACAAGTTTTATACATCGGAAACATGGGTATTAGTCGGGCTATTCGAACAACCAACAAGTTCTTGGATTTACATTAGTCCCTGGAAGGTACAAAGAAGCTCTGCATCAACTTCCCTTCAACGTATAATTCCACTTATACAAAGATTGAGGCCATCCTCCCACTACCAAAGGCCACATCGGCAAGAAAGCTCACACTAGAAGGGGATGATCATTGGCTAGTGGATGTGTGGAAGCGACACTTTGATAACAGAAAATAAAGGCTAGAGTAGATAATTGGTAAAGTGGATCTGGATATCAAATGGGTCAAGGAAATCAAGGTGGATTGTGCCTGATATTTGAGGCTAACGATGGGATATGACATTCCCACGATGTAAATTGATCCAGAGAAAATGAAGCCTCATTTCTAGAAGAAGATGGAGGACGAGATGTCTGACGAGATAACAATAGATTTCATGATTTTTTCTACTTGTGCCTTTGCCTAGTCGGAGCTGTTCAGGGATCACACCGCCAAATATGATGAAGACTAAAAAATACTTGAGGACAACTCAAAAGAATGGAGTTATCAAGTGCTACGGTTCGAGATCATTGAAATTGAAAAACTCCAACCTGTCATTTTGAAATTCATGTAGTATGTAGCTTTGAAAAAGCAGGAAGTTATCCCTATTATCAGTGAAGAACTTCTAAAGGAATAGCTACAACAAAAAGAGCAATCAACAAAAGACAAAATGCTACAGTGTTGTCACTAGAAAACAAAATAGGGATGAAGACCAAACTGTATTTACATTGTAATATATTTGCGGGGTAGGTAGAACCCTAGTTTTTAGTGAACCTTGGCCATTCGTTCTACTTTTAGGGAACTATAAATAGGGGGTCTCCTCTCATTTCCAAAGAGATTTGAGTTGTTGTAAAGACATGTTGCTGAAATTTCTAATGAAAATACATTGACTTGGTGCATTTTCTGAGTTCTTCACATGTTTCATGATTCAATCTACATTGTTAGATGTTTTATTTAGATTTATATTGTTGTTTTAATTTAGATTTGAAATGCTTAGATAGATCTTGGTAATGTTGTTCTATAGTTTTAGAAATTTCTTCTATGTAGATGCCTTCCTAGTCCATACTTTTTGCTATTTGCTGCTAGTAGATGGCTGTGTGAAGTTAGTCTGGACATAAATTCAAATTTTCTCCACACTTTCATCTTTTTCATGCATGTATATGGTGAATGAATGGTGAAATACCTATAGCCATTAAAAGATACCACAAATTTCATGAGACTGTGAATTTTCTAGTTAAGTGAAATTATGTTTGAAGGAAGCTATCCATGGTAGGAACTCCATGATTACTATTCACAGTAAGGTACAGATCTAAGAACCTTCCATATTCATTGCTATTTTCTCTTTTCTTTAAGAAACAACATGTGCTAAGGTTCATTGCACATTGTAAAGCCATAACTTGAAGAAAACATTGAAGTTTTAGACTGTTGTCTGAAGCTATAGCAAAGTGCACCTTAAACTCTCATCTCAGAAACTTTAAATTTTAAGATCCACCTCGCATCCAGCTACGTAAGTCTATCTTGTCATTACCAGAAAAATCACATCAAACATCAACTGAGGAGTTCCATGCAATTCATGACCTGACACCCAAGAGACCTTGGAGATATTTTTAGCAACTTGTTATTGGAGTTTTCCTTTCAAGAGAGGTAGGGCACATATGCACTGCTTGTGTTGAGAAAGTGTACAAAACACCCATCAACAGGACTAGCACTAGAAGGAGGGCCTTGTGAAGCTGGATCTGGATCATTCTCCCCAGAGATATTTCAAAGGGTTCTATGGTCGACACAAAAAAGGGAGAATTTCAAGAGCTACAACCCCCTAAAAGGGAAAAATGAACTAAGGGAGGAGATGTTGCTTCTTCCTCTTCTTCCACCCCACCCATTTCCCTTCCACCTTCATCTCCATTCTGTTCTTGTCCAACCTCCACCCAGCCATACCAAACTATTTTTTCACCGCTCATCTCTAGCAGCCAAGAAGCTGCCTCTTCTCCAACCCTGCAATCCCAAGGTATAGTCCAAATAGTCGCAGCCCAAGTGTAGTCCCAGGCTACTATTTTACTGCAAGTACAACTCCAGATTATTGTTCTTCAACAACAGATACCACCTCCACCTCCCGCCATGGCTTGGTTACTACAAAATCCCTCACCATTGCGCTTTGGAACGTATCATGACATTCCCAAGAATCTGGAGGGATTATGTTCAAAATTCAATCCTCGTGACCCACAAAGAATGGGAAAAGAACACATCAATATATTTGAGATAGCGATCACGAATATGCAAATCAGTCATGAGGATGTTGCATGCCACCTTTTTCCATACTCTTTGGGTGAGGAGGCCTTTTCTTGGTACATCAATTTTTTGAGGGGGTCCATTACCTCACAGGACCTCATAAAGAATGCTTTCCTGTAGAAATATAAGATCCTAATCAGCCCACTTGAGCTATATAGGAAATTTATGTCCATCAAGAGGGAAGTTAATGAACCCATTGGGTCCTTTAATGATCGGTTCTATCATGAATTCATTTGAATTTAGGATCCATATATACATAATGATGTTATTTCCCCTCCCATCTACTATGCGTCATTGGATAATCTCACGTCAGCTTTGGTAAAGAGGATGCATCCACCACTCACCTCACTAGTAATTGCTTATGTGGAGGTGGTTGTTGCTAGTGCAGTTTTGGGGTAGAACATCTGCGGTTCGTTGCCTTCTTTGGAATTGGTAGCTCACTTGATGTAGGTTTAGGGGCTTAATCAAGCATTCACTCATCAGACTCCTTTCATGAACTAGGTGCCTCAGTTGCCCATCGTTTCACACCTTGGATAGCCAATCAATCATGCACCTCATGTGCCTTCTTATTTGTAACCTTAGTAATAGCAAAGCTATCCTCAAGATCCTCAACAACAACAAGCCTACTCTCAGTAGCCGCAAGCACCATTGTATTTTTCGGGAATGGAATTTCCCCTAACACATCACAATCAGCCGATGGCCCTGCCTGTCTTTCTCTAAAATATAGCACAACAATCGAGCAACAATGCTGAGAAGGAAAAATTAGAAGAATTGACTGAGATGATAAGGAAAATTTCTATAGAAATGATATACTTAAAGAGTCAGAATAATCAGTTGTAGGCATCCCAGTGTAGCATCCAGGCTAATTTTAATCAGGAAGGTTGAGACAATATGGGTGGTAGAGACAACCGACAAGCAAGCACCTCTTCTAGACCAAACTATGATAGAGGATAAAATTCAAATCAAAACTTTGAAAGGAGACCTTCTTAGAGGCAGAATCGTACATGGAATACAAGACCCAATAACGAAGGTGTTCCTACTCCTCTAGATTAGCCTACCAACAATGAAAAGATGACCAGTGGAGTGTACCTCACCAAGGTAGCCTTGTCTGGATGGTGCCAGATTCACAAAACCAATAGAAATTCTGAGCTAGATTATCTTGTATTCTAGACAACCGCTGAAATCTTCCAAGTGGAGGTCCAAAATGTTGTTGATAGTGCCAGTTGCAGACACATCGTTCCATCTGTGCCTTATGACTCCTCATGTCTCATGGTAAACCAAGTGCCATTTCCACGAAGTGACGATAATCAACCCGAGGTCGAGCCCACTCTCGTTGAGGGTGAAGAAGTGCAGGAGGTAAATAACAAAAAAACCTTGGCTTAGCTTTTTGATTCAGTAGATAATGGTCCACTAGATGAGGAAGAAACACATATAGATGAGGTTCGCATGTTCCACCAAAGAGCAGCTCCCTACTTCCTCAAGAACAAGCAATAACCTTTATGACCTCTACTCTGCCAAATAATTTTACTACCTCGCTTGACCCTAATGCCAGCAATAACCTTAGAATTCCCCATATACCCACTCAGTATCTCCATAAGGATAGGCCTCAAAATTAGTCACAAAATTAGCCTAAAAGACAATCACAAAACCAATCAAATCAAATGAAGTCCCAAACTTCTAGCTTTGCCATAGGCCAAGTCTTTTCCTCTGAGATTGAACAAATGGGTGAATATGTGGCACAAGAGTTCAAGAAAGTAAAACTTAGTTTATCTGCCTTTGAACTACTCAAAATCCATACTGTAAGGCATGCCTTCTTTAGGGTACTCAATGGGACCCCATCCTCTAACACAACACAAGAAACATCAGCCAAAAGAGTCACCTTTGAAGAACATAGGAAAGAACCTGTAGTTCAGGATAATATAGGGAAAAAAAGGATCTTCCCTCAAACCAGTCTGCAGGTAAGTGGCCGGATAAGAAACTAGATTAGAACAATAGGCATATTTGCAAAGATCAGCTATCTGGGTAGACCGAGGATAGAACTGGTGACAAGAACAAAATGCAAGTAGATTAGATAGATAGGTCCTTGGGCATATTCCAAGGGAAATTTGAAACTCCCCCTTTCCTTATCACCATTCAGATATTCAAAAAGAACTTGCACAACTATTTGCTCAATTCAAGAACGTCTACCAATGTTATGCCTCTAGCAGTATGCAAGGCTCTTGGGATCACTCCCCAACGCTCAAAAAGGAAGGTGACCCAGTTGGAAAAAACATAGATCAACATCATGGGAGAGATGAATCAAATCCCAATGCAAGTTGTTCTTGATCCAAGGATACAACAGGTCATTGATATCCAAGTGGCGAATATCCCCCAATGCATATGGGATTATTTTGGGAAGAGATTTCACTAGAACATTGAACAAGTATGTTGCCACAAACCATTCTCACATGTGGCTAGCATGGAAGGGGCTACCAAATCAAATCTGTATAGATAGCAAGCCTCATATGAAATACATGATCACGGAGTACAAAAACATAAATGAGGTGTTGTTTGTTGAGATAGAATTGGGAAATTACTATCCCTTTGCCTGTCAGGATGAGGTTGAACCCCAGGAAGAGTTTGCTACTGAAGTACTCTTGGTGCAATGCAGCCCTCCAACTCACTTCACTCAGATTCCTCAAAATATAGAAATGTTGGTAGAGCCAGATGATAATATTGATGAAGATGACAACTTGGGACTACTTAATGGTTTCCAGGAATTCATGGTAAAGTGCACAAAAGACCAACTCAGTTTGGGTGCTCGAATGGATTTCCAGGACCTCTTACTACCAAATTGGTGCAGAATTCACAATGTTGCCCACTCCGAGTTTGATTGCTACTTATGCCAAATAGTGGTAGAGTCCATAAAAAAATCAACCATCCCTTAGAGGGAAATACCAATGGAAGTGCTAGCACAACTACATGTTGGTAAGTGCATTGAGCTAGAAGATTCCCCTAAGGTCAAGCAGGTAGCTACCCCACCAAAAAGAAATGAAGCTTAGTTGGAACTGAAGTCAAAGGGATTCTCAGATTTTGGACGCTTCGATTCGACAGGTCCAAGTCAAAACAAGGAGTTGGTACTAGGTTCAAACTCATCAGCTCAACGGGTAAGACCTTTCTTTCTGCCCATAGGTTGCATTTTTATTGCACCAATAATGTAACAAAATATGAGGTATTAGTTCACGATCTTCTTATGGCCCTCAAGAAAAATGTCAAAATGCTGCAAGTGTTTGGGGATTCCGAACTCGTAGTCAAACATGTTAGAAAATTGTATTCTTTCCATGATAGAAGACTTGAAAATTATAGGAATAGAGTTTGGGATCTTTTAGAAGGTTTAGATGCATTTAATATACAACTGATCCCTCATGCTTAGAATTATACAATTGATGCCTTGGCTCAGGCAGCCAGCACTTTGCAACCCCTCTCCCTCTCAAGGCTTAAGAAATTCATAGTTGAGTTGATGTCCACACTGTCTATCCCATATAACGTCACTCATTTTCAGGTCTTCAATGATGACAAACATATCCTTGAGTTCATCATGAGTTCTAATGTCTTCGCCACCCAAATAATTGATGAAACTGATCTAGAGGAGGAAAATTGGATATAGAAGGAGTTTTCAATCTCAAAACCAACACGATTCCAAGAGGCATGGTTCAACTTGAGTGCATATTTGATTTGGATCAAATTAGGGACCAAAATCAGCAAACAAAGAAGAAAGCTATAAGCAACCAATGTGATGCTCACAACCTTGGGGCCTCCGAGGGGACCAAAAAAAATTTCATTAGAAAAGTGTTCACGCCTAAGGAAAAGAAGGGAATCATTGATGCTTTGCATAGGTATCATGACATGGTGGCATGGAGCTATGAAGATCTAAAGAATTATGACACCTCCATCATCACGCACACTATCCCTCTCAAGATAGAAGCTAGGCCCTTTTGCCAATGGCAACGTCACATTAATGCCTTGCTAGAGTCCACCATTCACAAAGAGGTACAGAAATTACTTTCAATGAGTATTATCTTCTCGGTCAAGCATTCCACATGGGTGGCCAACTTCGTCCTAGTCAGAAAAAATAGAGAAATCAGGTTGTGTGCAGACTTCTGGAACCTGAATAGAGCTTCTGAGAAGGATAACTATCTGGTACCTTCATTGGATGAGGTATTGCAGATTGTCAATGACTCCAAAATGATGTCCTTCCTTGATGGGTACTCTGAATATAATCAAGTTATGGTGCAGTATGAGGACTGCCATAAATAGTGTTCACCACCAAGTGGGGAACCTCTCTTACAAAAGAATGCCTTTTGGGCTCATCAACACTTGCACCACTTTCCAACATGCCATGGATATTTCCTTCAAAGATCTGATTGGGAAGTGCATAATCATCTACATGGATGATTTAACTATATTCTCTAAAAGGCAGAGTGATCATGTCTTCGATCTATGCAAGGTATTTCAAAGGTGTAGAGAGTTTGGAGTTTCCCTTAACCCAAAGAAGTGTATTTTCAGTGTGACTAAGGGTAGGTTGCTTGGACATGTTATTTCAAAGTAGGGAATATCTATAGATCCCGAATGCATTAAATATTTGCTAAAGATCCCGCCACTGGGCAGTAAGAAAGAATTGAAATCCTTCTTTAGAAAGATCAACTTTGTTAGGAAATTCATCACGGGTTTCATTGAGATTGTTAAACCACTCAATGCCATGTTGAAATAAGATTCCAAAATTGAGTGAACTCATGAAGCCAAATAGGATTTTGAAGAAATCAAATGGGCCATTGCTAAGGTGCTTGTACTAGTCAATCTGAACTATCTGAAGCAGTTCTACATTTATTCATTCGCTTCAGAACATTCCTATGCTAGCATCCTGACTCAAAAAGATGATGAAGGAAATGAGCACCCGATCACTTTTATGAGATCTCTATTGAAAGATGTTGAATTATGCTACCACAATGTAGAAAAGAAATCATATTCCC
>VDFB02115396.1:0-24966 GCA_007258455.2 Sequoia sempervirens | reverse complement strand
TAACCTTATAGTGAAATGAAAGTTGTTCCTTGGTTATGGCTTGAAGATTTCAAATAAAACATAAATATCTTTGTATAATGATATTTTAGCAATCTTTAATAACATTGTGCAATTATGTGCATACTTTCCCTATATATTGAAAAGTGAGGAGTCACCATGGTGTGAGTTGGTTGTAATCTAATTTAATATATCAATCCTTGTGCATATTGAATTCATATCTTTAGGCTAAGTACATACTCTATGATTTACGCAAATAAGGTATTAGTAATGTGCTATTTATAAACTTGGAAGCTATAATATGGTATGACCTCATTCTAAAGATACCCAAGCTAAGATTATATCTTGTAATTGGATTGTATGGTAATTAGGAAATTAGTCTAAGCTATAATTATCTTTCATGACTACCTTATTTTGATGTCATACTCTTTTGGAATGGACAATAATGTATATGCTCTATAATTGCATCATTCTAAGTATGTTCTTGCCTTTGGTTGTGTTAACTATATGTAATCTTAGCTAATATGACTCTACATGTTAGGTTGGGGTATGTGCAGGATCATGATGGGCCAAAAAAGTGGCAATATTATGGGTATTTGTAGGGTATGTGGCTGACAAGTTTTTTTAACCCAAAATTGATGAAATGAAAAGGGTTTTTAAAGGAGATTCTTAGATTTCCACCAATATAAATTATGCTTTAATTTGAATTTAATAAATAATTATTATTTATTTTCAATTAGAATTATGACAAAAGTCCTAATCAATAGGCTGATTGAAAAACATCTATAACTTTCAAAAGGTATCACATTTTTTGAATCTAAAACATGCATCGCATTCTATGCTTCACATACTATAGGATTAAGAAAATAAAAATTAAATTTCATGAAGTTTTAACCAAGTTAAGGTGGTTAGACATACGAGTTTTTATATTTTTTAAAATTTGTAATAAAAAATTCATAATTAATTATTTACTTGGAAAAAAATTACAAAAAAAATGCATCACATTCGAACATGAGTCTTCTACTTATATATATATAAAAATCTTTATAAAAAATAATATTATCATTTTATTATGGTTAGGGGTGGCCGACAGACACCTACTTCTTATTTTTTCCCTGAAATTTAAATACTACTGCATTGAAATTTTAAATTTTCACCAAATATATTTTATTTATCTTTAAATAAACCTAATAGATTAGAAACTACATTCAATTTTCTACAAATTATATTCTTACATATTTTTGAAATAATATAGATAACTTATTCAAATTTTTACGTCAAATTGCCTAACACTGATTTTTCTGAATTTTTTGCCACTTAAGGGCCTATTTTTTCCATGATGATCCTGCACATACCCGTTGATATTAGAAAAAAAATTGCTCACATCTTTATTAATCTTTTCAATTCATTTGTAGTTTTTATTTTCCCTTCTTAGCTCTTTCACACATTTTAAAGTTTTGAATTGTGTGGAGAAACAAGGGAGTTATGATAGTTTATGAATATCTAGTAATTGTATTTGTAAACTACTAAATCATTCTACTAATCATACAAAGTATTAAACATTATTGAGTTATTATAGGTTTACTAGTATGTTGGGTCTCAAGGCCTTGTCAAGGAAGCATTGCATTTTTAAATTGTGAACTTAGTTGAGTTTCCCTACATATTGATAAGCATTTTATTCATTGATGGGAGTTATTATAAATTCACCTTGTTGGGGTATGCAATAATAATTTATGAATTTGATATTTTTTATGAGTCATTAAAACTCTATGAATTGTGGCTTTGTTTTGGAATGGATATTGGTAAATAGTTTATTTTTACATTGTTTGGTATGAATCCCTTCTATGGTATTCTTCCCATTTCACTTTCATGAGGAAAGTTCCTTGAATGGTTATGAAAACCTAAGTGGAGAAATTCTATGTGAATGTCCCTCGAGATATTATTGTGAGGAGAACTACATGTGACTTCAATCATATTTATAAGTGGATATGTAGGTAGTCATTGGGTAAAGGATGCAACTAAAATCAAAATCTATAGGGAAGGTTTTAGGGAATTGATATAAGGAACTGGTTGATGCACTAATAATTGATATGGGATTATATATTCAATTTTTTTAGCCTTGGGATCCATTTTAAAACAGCCTTAAGGTACCATTATTTGGCAATAGCTACATCAAAACTAAAGACACGATTTCAACATAAAGGAAACCTAAAATATTGGCATTCACCCTATGTTCTCTTTACATGCTTGGTTTTTCCATCACAACAAACATCTGGAGTGTTGATCGCTGTCAACGACCTCTGCAAGGCTACAGTCAATTTGCAACTCTCGTGAGCGATAATACTATTATTGTTTATAGGTTTGCAAATATATCTCTTTTCTTTCCTAAGAAATGAAATAAGGTTTTTTTCTTATTGTTTATAGTTTATTATTTATTTTATTTTTCTTCAAATGCACGCAACAAGGGGAGACGAAATTGTGCCCCTATGTAGCAAGCGTTGGCCTGTGAGAGAGGGCCATGTCCCTTTTAAGGGGGTCATGGCCCCTTCACAAGGTCGTTCCCACACAAGGGGATAGGGGTGATGCCTCTCCCCATCCCCACCCATGAGGGTTTGGAGATTGGGGAGAGGGTCGATCCCTCCCTAATTTTTTATTTATTTATTTAGTTTTATTTTTATTATGTTTTTCTTTATCATTTTTTTCTTAGATTTATTTGTCACCAGTTTACAAGATAGTGCAGTTAATAAATGGACTAATATTATATATTTTTTGTTTTGTTTAAACTTTCATTATAGGCTCATACCAGTTAAAATTACAAAGAGAGGGGAGTGACTAGGGGAGTGACTGTACTCAAGATCTACAAAAGAAAACAACCAAACAGAGGAATGGCTCTATGATTACCAAGTTTTGGTCATGCCCAAGTAATCTTACTATTTTTCGAAGTCCATATTTTTCATTGTGGTATGAGTTACCTAAAGTTTATTTAGGATTGAAAAGCATGTAAAGAAATTTCTTAAGAGCATGTAGCTCCCACTATATAGATAATAAATAAATCATACTTATATTAATAAATAAATCATACTTATATTAATTATCTCTTGTACAAAAAATATTCTATAGCATATGCAATGGATACTTATTACTCTTGAACATGAAACTTATTGAGTTTTAAGTTGATGTTGTCATAACCCCTCAATACCTTGATAATTATTTTGCATGACCCCTAGCCCCAATGTAATTTGGACTAGGGGTGGAACTTAGACTTTAATATGTGAACATATATAAGTGTGTGTGTGTGTGCATGAGTGTTCGTTAAAATTATGAACCTTGATGTTACTATTATTAAGTGTGCTTATCAATCTTATTATGTTATTTTAATTTAATGCATTAAATGTTGGATTAACATGAACTAATGATTTGGTTGTTGTATTTGTGTGAGGTTTTTCGATGGATGCAGGTACCAGGGGTGCAAAGTGAGGTGGATTATGTGGTTCCATTGGTCGAGAGAAAGATAATGGTATGTCATTCTAGAGTTAGACCTTGCCTTTGGTTTTCATCACCCTGAGGTTCAGTCTACCTAGGATTTTGATATATATATATATATATTATTGTCGTAGTTATTTGTTTCAGCTATGTAGAGCCATTAGGTCCACTTAAAATATTTTGGTTATTCAACTATGCTTAAAGTGGTGAATTTATTAAAAAGTATATGAATGAAAGTCAAATTAAAAATAAATAAATAAGTTAAATAAGAAAATAATAAAAGGAATAGCTACCAATATTAGAATTAAAACAATTTTTAAGGCAACCTTACACCTATGACATAATAATAAAGGGCGATCAAAATAAGACCCCCATCAAACTATGTAAAAGAAAAATGAAAGAAGAAATGAGACTCATCATAGAGAAAATCAGGAAAGAAAAGGTAAGGACATAGAAAAAGGAGGAGATGCTTTCACGAGAGAGGAAGGCAACAAAGACAGCAGTGCAGGGAGGTTATCAGAAGCCATTGAGCAAGGAGAGGAAGAAACATAGCTCGATAAGGAAGTAGAGCGAAAAAAAAGGACATCAAAGCTTTTAATGAAGCCTAGTGACTCCTGCAACTAAAGAAATGGCAGGATGAAGCTTAGAATGACACACCATGGAGAACCTCGCCCATCTCGTCTTTAAAAATGTTTAGCTACATTTCATTTGGAGAGGAGTATTTGGGGGCAAAAGAAGAAAGAGGCATGGCAGCATAGGTGTGTTGGTGGGGACTAGGGTTTGAATATTGTTCATTCAAGCATCTCAATCTCAAGTGCAAGCTTCCTTCTTTATTCGTAGTTAATATTTTCTATTGGAACCCTTAAGAAATTTTCTTTTTGGTATTGGATACTTTGTCATTTGGAATTTGGAGAAATGATTTGTTGTCTCATACTCAAGGCTTGCATCCTACTCAAAATGGTAGAGGATTTTCTTTCTCTGATAGTTAACTGGGTATATATTTGTATATGTGTGTGTGTGTGTGTGGACAATGATTTTGGATTGCCCACATGGCTTTGGCTCCTTCTAGGGTTTTTCACCTAGAAGGAGAAAGGGAAATGGGGTCCAAAATGCAAATTTCTACACTCAATATTAATGTAAATGAGATGTATTATGTCTAATTATAATGTACTAATGCACTGATCTAAAAGAAAATGATTTAATTATGCAAAACCTAAGAAATGTAAAGTGCTAGAAAACACATTGTAATGTGCATAAATGCGTAAAAATGTAAGTAAATGATGAAATAACATAACAAAATTAGAGAAGTGCACCTGGAATCTGAAACTTGATGTTGGGAGATTCTGGAATCCTGAAAATTTGACTAAAAGTGTTGACTAGGAAACTTACACCAAGTTGGGTGACTTAGTCCCAGTTTCAAGAAAACTTGTCAAAATAGGAATCTGCGAAATGGGTATCCAAAAATGCAGAAACCACTTTTCAAGCCCAGAAGCAAGATTAATCTGCCAGTAGTGGAAACTTAGTCCACCTATAGATTTTAGGAATTTCGGGACAGGGTCTTATAGCTTCGGGTTTGCACTTCCTTTTCTGACAAGTGTCTGCACTTGATTTTGTAGAAAACGGGATAAAAAGTGTCTCCAAGCTTAAATTGGGGTTGTGTTGACTTGATTTAATTTGAAGACTTCTTGAGCACTTTTCAACACCTATTTCTTTGACAAATCTGCATACAAATTCTACAAACACACATGCAAAGGGGAAAAAATGGTTGAGGGTTAGAGTATAGGGGTTTGCCTTGGTCAAACCCCACTTTGGTAATCAAACCCTATGAAATGAAATGAAATATGAAGAGAATGATAAATAAACAGCATGCAATTTCATAAACTTACCAAACCCTTGATGTAGAAATTTGAAGATATGCAATGAAGTGCTCCAATGGATTACTTGATTATGCTTAGAGTGCTTGAATGCTTGTAAGACTGAATGCTTGATGAGTGCAAGATTGTAGAAGATTGGGAGATTGTAGGAGATGAGAAATGAGGGGAAAACCCCTTATTTATACTTGTTCTTACTAAATTTCTCGAAAATAATACATCACAGGCCAACCTCAAGGGTTAGAGGACAAAATCCTACTAGAAAATTGAAATAATTTTGAGTTTTGTGCCAAAAAGGACTAAGTCGCCCCTATTGGTGACTTAGTCCCACTTAAGAAAATTAAGTGGGTGTCAGGAATTATAGGGCGTTAAATGTTGTCCAACGGGAATATCCTCAAAAACACACTCAGAAAGTGTATTAAGGGGTCATTTAAACATGAGAAAGGGTCAAATTAGTGAAGACAAATCTAGAAAAGCATGAAAGTGGGTTACAACACTTTACAACACTTAAAAATAAGACTTGGTAAATGATAAAAATGAGTTATTTAGGTGAATTATAATGAAAGGGTCATAGAAAAGTGTGAAAGTGGGTTACAACACTTCACAACACTTTTACAAGACATCCTAGAAGTCCTAATGATTCACGAGGGTCCAAGAACTAATGTGAACGCATTGGCCACATTACAACATTAAATCTAAGAAAAATCAAGTCAAAGTCCACTAGGAGGGCCTGAACATGAAAAATTAGAAAGGTTACTTTTTCCATGTCCATAGTTAGCCCCCATTTTAGTGAGAGGATGTTCAAACCTACTTCAAACTCACACTAAAGTAGTTGATCATGCAACCAAGAGGAATCTAAATGCACTAATGCTTGATGAGATGAGATAACAATAATCAAGAGGGATGATCAAGCCCCCAGGATCATGATCCCATGGAAAATCAAACATGAACACAAAAGAACACACAAGATGGTGGAAAAGGATGAGAAAGCTTTGATCGTCTGTCCAGCTCATTGTGGATTAGATCTAGTTTGTACATTTGGAAAAATGAAAAATGTGTACTCAATCTGGGGTGACAGAACTTATGGTTGTCTGTCGGGTGAGAAATCCCAAGTATACTCACTCTGGGGACACGGAACTTCTAGTTGTCTGTGGGGTGAGAAATCCTAAAAGGTGGCTAAGCGGGAAAGTCAACAATATGTTGTGGAAATCGGGTCAGCTCTCAACCATATTGTAAAAGTTATAATTCACCACAAAGGGGAATGTTGCGCCTGCGCTTCATGAGACAAGATAAAATCTTTGCATGTGCTTTAGAGCTCATGAACAAATGCAAAGGCACCACAAGCATGCAAGTTGTGTTATGCAAGGTGGCCATGTAAATGAAAAATACAACATGCAAAGAAAATGCTCAAATGAGTCTTGTTAAGTTAATGCAAGGTATATAACATAGAGAACATTGTGTCTACCGTCCCAAGAGAGGATCGATCAAAGAATAGAATATTCACAACTTAGGAGATGCAGTGTGTTGCATTAGGCCACTAAGAGGAATGTAATATGCTAAGATAGATGACAATTATGAAGGACATCACATGCAATGTTATCCACAAAGTGACAAAACACATCGTATGAGATAAATAAAGGCTAATCGAGAACCAAGAAAGAAAAAATTCAAATTTATCAATTCCAATGTATGCCCCCACATTAAAGAAATTTCTACACACCATTTTGTGAGAAATTACTTTAAAGTAGCAAATGAAAAATGAAAAAAAAAGACATGAGAGCCAACTTGAAAGCCCCTATGCCAATTCATATGTTTCTAAGTAAGGCTTACCCTTAATGAAAGAAAAGGAACAAAAGAAAGAGGGGTTTCCCCAAAAAGGAGCACAATTCTAAACATAAGTGCGACCCATGGATTTGGTAACGGTGATGTTTGTTGGGTCGCGTAATACTTTGTATGAAAGAGCTTTAGAACTATCATCATTCCTAAATACATAGAACTAGAAGAAAGACAAAGAGAGCCAAAAATAAAAAGAAAATTAAAGATTCTTTGGTCACCATGGAAGAGACATTGTGGTCCTTAACGCTTGCATCATCCCCAAAGGAAAACATGAAAAATAAAATGAAAAGGAAAAAGCAAAGGAAAAGTTTTGGTCAACATAGTTGAGAGATACTTCTGTACCAATGCCTCAGGCCATCCCCAAAAGGGGAAAACACACAAGGAAAGATGTTAAAAATGGAAAAGTGGAATCAGGAGTGGGCCTACCATTATTGGAAGAGACATAGGGTCATCTCTATGTTTCTAATCATCCCCAAAAGGAAAACACAAACAAGCTTAAGTAAAAAGAAAAGGGACCGGGATTAATAACATGGAAGAGAGAGACAGGCAAGGTTCCAATGTTTCTGCATCATCTACAAAAGGAAACACACAAAACAAAAAAAAGCAAAGAAAAAAGGAAAATGTAATGACATATAGAAGAAGAGAAGGTACAAATTAGAGGAAAGTGAAAGAGAGAGAGAACATCAAACCCATGACATTACGAGGGGAACATCGAGCAGGCGTAACATGCAAGTTTAGGAAAAGAAAAAGAAATTATAAAACGTCTAGTAATGCAAATGTAGGTCATGCATCAAAAAAGTCATCCAACTCCCAATCTCAATGGGTATAAGTGAAAGATGAATAACGTATCTAAGGGACAAGGACAAATGCATTCAGAGGACAAGACTAATAGCTTCTTGCCCCCACTGAGTGTAAGGAAAGAATAAGCCAAGATAGGTAATGAGAATGGAAAATTCTATAACTATTGCATGATGAGAGGAGTTGGTTGAAGGAATTATGGAATGACAGGATAACATTTAGTATCAATGAAGTGATACTTACCCATTATGTCCTTCAATGTCTGACATTCATAAGTTCGGTGGCCAAGAACACGATGATATTTGCAATATGGTATGTTATAATCTTTAGGATGGATTACCAACCTATTCATAGGTGGTAATAGAATGAGACCTTTGTTTAAAATCATTTGGAGTTTCCTTTCACATTCAGGTGGTGGATGGAGAGGAAACTTGAGTTTGTTCAATTTGTAATGTCGTTTGTGTATACTAGATTCTCCTTTTTCATGATTTGAAGGAGGAAGAGGACCCATGGGGATCCTAGCATCCTTGTCATTGGAATCTTGGTAAGGTTGTTCACATGGAAGGAGGACATTCAAGTTGGAAGGGGAATCAAAGATCATTGTGCCATCATTTCAAAGTCTCCAATATTCAAAAGGAGGCTTGTCATTATGAGGAGGATCTTGATATCCTCACCCTATGTTGTTTTCATCTGTTGGTCTTTGTTCTAAAAGTTGGTGAATGTCATGTTCAATTGTTGTGTCACATCCTTGTTTGCTTAAGATAGTAAAACCCTTGCCATAAGTTTATTCAAGATTGATTGGGATGTTTGTAACTTTGTTATCATAAAATGGTTGAGGAGTTACTCGTTTAGAGGAACTAGGTCCACCTGATGGAGGGAACTTAGGTCCTTCATTTGTTTTAGAATGTAGATAACCAAATGTATCAGGAAGTGAGATAGTAGGTTCAGGTCTTGTGACTTCATGGAGGGGTAAAAGGATGCATTGTTTTCAAGGTTGTCCAGGCATTCGTTTAAGAACTTATGCATGTTATCATCATCTTCTCCAATGATGTCAACAACACGAGGTGGAAATTCATTAGGAGTTGAAGAAGCATGAGGAAGCTCAAGGTCATTAGGATCATAGCCAAAGGCACAATTCGATGTCTACCAAGGATTTCAATGAATTCCAAAAATTATTAAAGCAAAAAGCCATGATGAAAGGAGATTAAATGCAATAGACAACAAATCTGGAAAGTATGATAGAATGTAGTAACAGAAAACAAAAAGGCAAAAAATATCAGATAATTCAATGCAAAATGATCTAGAGGACTAAATTGCCTAGTGTGGCGATTTAGTCCCACTGATGAATTTTTTGAGATTTTTCAAAAAATTTGAATGCAATTTTATGTCTTTCAGATGGACAGATGTAGCTATAGTATGAAAATGCAGAATTTTTGTGATTTTCAATACAAAAATGATGCAAAAATGTAAGTTATTTGAGCTTTTCACTAAAGCAATTTTGAAAACCCTAGGATGCAATTTAAATAGTGCAATATCTAATGCAATGCAAATGAAACCTAGGATGCACTTAAAATTAGAAGTAAATATATTCAAGAGTCGGGTTCACCAAAATGTGGACAATGATTTTGGATTGCCCACACTGCTTTGGCTCCTTCTAGGGTTTTTCACCTAAAAGGGGAAAGGGAAATGGGGTCCAAAATGCAAATGTCTACAATCAAGATTAATGTAAATGAGATGTATTAAGGTTTACTAGGATAATATTTGAATAAATTTTATAACTAAGATTCTAATTTTAAGCTTACTAACAACCAAATAGTTGCTTCTTATTGCATTAGATTTTCATTTAATGATATCAAGTTTCCACAATCCATATTGTAGTTTCAAATATTATTGATGCTAAAAACTTTCTACACAATCTAATCCAAAAATAATATCTAAAACTAGATTTTCATTAAGAACTTAATCTCCAAATTTTAATTCTTGTGTTTGGTTGATAAGCAAAATCCTAGAGGTTTCTAAATTTGATAACAACTAAACTTTGATACAAATAAAATAAAAATAAATACTTAATTCTATCATGGTTTTAAGATAATAGGTTGAAGCATAATCTAGAATAATTCATTTCATTTTTGGACTAGGTCTTAGAATTCATTACTAACACATTTGATGGCATCAATTCATCACGTAGGTGCCACCCATAAACCAAATGAAATATAGATACAATTCTTGCTTATTGACAATTTTCCATTTACTCTTAAACACGAAGTCAACTATAAAACCTTTTTAAACTCTCCCAATAAATGACAATAATGGCTTTAATCCCTTGGTTCCAAAATTAAATAATTATTTACTATATATTTTAACTTTGATAGCAACCAACACTATGGATTTAAATTAAAGCAACGAAAAATTAAATGAAACTAATTTATTTATTAAATATTAAAAATTAAGTTCATAACTTAGTAGATAAACTTAATGAAATCAATGATTCTAATAAATCAAATTTTCATCTCATCCATATTGATGATGATGATAATTTTTCAAACTAAAGGTATAGGTTAAGCAGATTTATTCCTTCACTTTTAAAAATTATTCTTCAATTAGCCAAATTTCTAAACAAATCCAACTTGAGTTTAAACTTGTTGGGTTCTTAATAAATCTAAAATTATTTAAAAATAGGAGATAAGTTGCTAGCTTGGTCATTTTGCTATTAGATTAACTCTCACTTGTTAAGTGTTACATCTAATGGTTTACAATTGATCTAAAATTTATCAAATTTCTTGAATTAGATTCTAAAAGAAAAATTTATATTAATAAAAGTGAAAATAGCAAAACATATTAATTAAGTGTTATATTTATTAACCAATAAGTTCTATTTAAAACTACTTTAGAATGCTATAAAATTAATCTCCCATTATTTTCCTATTTTCATTTTTTTCTCATAGACTAGTTTTTTTTAATTTTAGTTTTTTGATTTGATTCCCTCAATTGCCTATTTGATGTGTTGAATGCAAGTTTCTAGAAGATTAAAATTTTACCAATGCTAAATTCAAAGAGACAGGGTGATTTCTTCAATCTAACTATATTAACATATCCAAATTAAAATGTAGATTAATAATTTTATTCATTGAAATAATTTATGGTTTGTGGATAGTTTACCGTCTCAAAGGAGTCCAAATTAATGGCTCAATACACAGTTGAGTTGCATGAATGTGTATTATTTTCTTGTATTATTTATATTTTCAATTGTTTCTTGATTCTTTAAAGACAGATTGCAACTAAATGAGAATGACAATTAAATCTCATGGCTACAAGTCTTTGCTAGAAGTTACGTGGGACTTATTTTAATTTAAATTTGAAATCATTGTTATTTTGGGGGAGGTTGATCCCACCCATGGGGATCATGCCCCCCATGGGTACCTCCCATTGGGCGCCTTCCATGCCACCCATGGGCGGCCTATACAAGTCAATCCCTAGTTGGCATGAGGGTTCACCCCTAAACATATTTTTTTTAAAAAAATTGGTATATATAAATTCTAATATATTTTATTAATAGATATTTAGATTATTCTATATATGTTTATTTATATTAATTATATTTATTGTGTATAAAATTAATGATCAAATAAATAATATTAATACACATGACTATATTACTTATGGAACTAAATATATCTATTTGTATATTTATTACTAATTGTAAGAATTAGCTGGCAAACAAGGAATCCAAAAGAGGGAAGAGGATCGGATGGCGCTATGCCCGGGTAAGCCTCCTGAGCTTAGTAGTGATCGTGCCCAGCTCGCTCTCAGGTGTTGCTCGTCACTGGGGCCTCAGCCACCTGGCCTGTGGGTGGTGGGTTTTTTTTCTTTCTTTGGAGGCCTTCTTGTCACCTTTTAAAGTGGGCTTGTGGTGAAGTGGTTTCTGGGATCCTCGGCCTCTTTGGGTCTCTTTTTCCATTTCTGCCAAAGTGTCTCCGGGCCTGTATGCCCATTGGGATCTTTGTTTTTGCCGTGGAGAAACATCCGCTAGCCCCAAATTGGATTTCCGATCAGCATTTGGTTCGAAGCCTTCGGTGCATGGAGTGAATGTTTTTGATAATACGCTGTTTTCTTCAGAGATGGAGATGAATGATCTAGGATCGGTTAGTGGTTCCCGAATTACGAAGATTAATGGGTGTTTGGAAAGATGCAAAGAGCGACCGAAGCTGATTATCCCGATGGAAATGCTTGCAGATGATATTGAATACTATTCAAGGCACTCTTTTTATTGCAAGTTCATGGGTTTGAGAGTCTCGCTGCATTTTTTGGAATCCTGGGCTCAACGGACTTGGATGCCGGAGGGGGAGATGGAGATTAGGCTCCTTGCGAACAACTTTTTTATGGTCTCTTTTGATTGCGTGGCAGATCGGAATAAGGTCTTCGAGGGTGGCCCCTATTTTTATAACCAGGTGGGTTTGTTTATCAAGCCATGGCATGCTGGCTTCAACCCGACTGAGGCAATACCGAGTCGGATTCCAGTTTGGGTTCGGTTGCCGTGGTTTCCAGTTGAGTGTTGGCGGGATGACGTGTTGCATTTGGTGGCTTCAATGCTCGGTAAACCTATTGGGTCTTCACAACAGACGCAGTACAAAAAGGTAATGACTTTTGCTCGTATTTGTGTAGAAATTGATTTAAGCAAGCCACTACCAGATTCTGTTGAAGTGAGTGCTGGATCATATACTTGGGTTCAACAACTAGATTACGAAACCCTACCTTTTCGGTGTCGTCTTTGTCATGAATATGGTCACTTGCAGCGTAGGTGCCCTAGGGCTAAGCCTGTGGGGCCCCAACCTTCTCAGCCTTCTCGTAATCCTCCTAGGACTGATAATGGTAAGGAGCCTATTCCGGGTGATGGTAATGGAGATGATGGTTTTGTCCCTGTTAAGGCTCGCAATAGGAATCGGGGCCAGAAGCGGACCTTGAGGGAGATGCAGGATGATGAAAAAATTTTAATGGAGGGTTTGAGGTGCCGGACATCCCCTGGCAGCCAGGAGGAAGCGCTGAATCTCGGGAAGCGCCGAACTCCCTGGATCAAGGAACTCTCAAAGTACAGGATGATGAGCCGCCTACTGGAGGCCAGGCGATGCGTAAGATTGGGCCGGGCATGGATGTCGGATCAACAATTGATTGTCCAGACTGAACAAGAATCTTCTATTGGAGCTTCGAAGAGAGGTGGAGGTGGCTCCCCATTGCCCCTGAAAGGTGGCAAGGATGTGGGGAAGAGCTCTTTGGCCTCCTCTTGTTTAGGTATTCAGCAAAATGAACTGAAGAAAGGGGTTGGTGACAGGACTTCCAAGCTGGGAAGGAAAAAGGATATGGAGAAGATTAAATTAACTGGGGAAACTTTGGTGGATTCAGGGTCAGTCAAGACTCTTGATTCACATTTTTCATGCCCCCAGAAATGATTGTTCTCTCATGGAATGTAAGGGGCTTGAACAGTGGCCCTCGACAAAAAGCTGTTCGTGATTTGGTTAGGAATCATTCTCCGGATGTTCTTTTTCTTCAAGAGACTAAATTATCTGTAGATAATATGTTGGCCATGGCTCCTAAGCTGTGGAAATATGGTGAATTCCAGTGTGTGGGGGCTCTTGGTGCTTCTGGAGGGGTGGCTTGCTTTTGGAACCCTCGGAAGATTTTCCCCCTATGGTGGATGTCCTCTAGATCCTCTATATCCCTTGTCGCCTCTTGGTATGAGACTGGTGAGTGTATTCTCCTCTCTCATGTGTATGCTCCTGTTGAGTTTCTGGGTAAACAACTTCTATGGTCCCATCTTCGTTTTGTTCGTAGCTTAGCTCCTTACCATCCGTGGGTTATGGCTGGCGATTTTAATTCTATTTTGGAATTGTCTGAGAAAAGAGGTGGAATTCCTAGGTTGGAGCCTTCTGCTCTGTTATTCAGAGATAGCATTTCTGAATTAAATCTTATTGATGTTCTACCTAGTAATGGTCGCTTCACTTGGAATAATAGGAGAATTGGTGAGAGTTGTGTTGCTGAGAGGCTAGATCGCTTCTTGGTTTCCTGTTATTGGGTTGGAAACTTATGGTCCACTCGATCTGAAATTCTTGATTGGAGAGGTTCTGATCATTGGCCTATTAAGCTTAGTATTATCTCTGCACGGGGGCCTCAGTCTCCCTCATTCAAGTTCCAGCTTATGTGGTTACGGGATCCCACTCTTCATGATTATGTGGCTGAGTGGTGGCGGATTGGTAGACCAACTTTTGGTACGGCAATGTACACATTCTCCAAGCTTCTTCAGTTTGTCAAATATAAGCTTAAAAGGTGGAATCGGCGATGTTTTGGTAATATCTTTCATTCTAAGGTTGCCGCACAGGAGGAGTTGAATAATATTACGCGGTTGATTCGTGAGAATGGGGCCTCTGAGGATCTTCTAAGGGAGGAGGCTAAGACTTTGAAAGTGGTTGAGGAATTTGAATTGCGGGAAGAAATCTATTGGAAGCAAAGGGCCCGGGTTGAATGGTTACAGGAAGGTGATAAAAACACCGCCTTCTTCTTCAATTCTGTGAAGGATAGGAGGCATGGTAATTCCATTCCTTTTCTGGTGAATGATAGGGGTGAACGTCTTGCCTCGTCTCAAAAAATCTCTGCTGAGGCTTCTCAGTATTTTGCTACTTTATTTAGGGAGGATTCACAAGGGGGCTCTGTTGAGGAAGCACAGGTTCTTTCTTGTATTCCTCAGTTGGTCTCTAGGGAGGCGAATGAGTATTTGATGAAAGATATCTCTCTTGATGAGCTGGAGGGGATTGTGTTTCAGATGAAGAAGGGTAAAGCTCCTGGTCCCGATGGTTTCCCGATTGAATTTTTTCAAGAATTCTGGGATATCATAAAGTTGGATCTTCTGGCTGTTGTCCTTGAGTCCCAAAGGAATAAACAGATGCTTCGTGCTCTGAACTCCACCTTCCTTGCTCTCATACCCAAGTGTGAAGGGGCTGATAGGTTATCTCAGTTCCGGCCTATCTCTCTTTGCAATGTGGCTTATAAAATCATCTCAAAGTTATTGGCTGAGAGACTGAAGAAGTGGCTTAAAGTGTTGATTTCGGAGGAACAAAGTGGATTTGTGGCAGGTCGGCAGATTCTTGATGGGGTTGTCATTGCTACGGAGACCATCCACTCCATGGACAACTCCCATGAGAAGGCTATGTTCATTAAGCTGGATATGGCTAAGGCTTATGACAGGGCTAGATGGTCTTTTTTGCAGAAGATCCTTGTTGCTTTTGGTGGTTTTGGTAAGGAGTGGATCCAATGGGTCATGAGCTGTGTCACATCTGTTTCCTTCTCAGTTTTGATAAATGGAGATCATTCTGAACTTTTTGGTGCCTCTAGGGGTTTGCGCCAAGGGGATCCTCTTTCTCCGTATCTTTTTCTGCTTCTTGTGGAAGGCCTTGGTCGTTTGTTGAAAAGAAGGGTGGAGCTTGGCATCATTCAAGGTTGGCGTTGGGGTGGAGACTTGCCTCCGCAATCTCATTTGCAGTTTGTTGATGATACTGCCCTGATGGGGATGGCTACTGTTAGGGAAGCTACTAACTTGAGGCAGGTGTTGGACATATATCTTGTTGCTTCAGTACAATTGATTAATGAGGAGAAGTCTTCCATATTCTTCTTCAACACGCCGAGCCCCATACAGAGAAGAATTGCTAATATCTTAAGGTTTCAGATAGGGGTTCTCCCTTTGACTTATCTGGGTTTCCCAATTTCTATTCGCCATCTTCCCAAGGGTTCTTGGCAGAATATTATTGATAAGCTCCGTGCAAAAGTTAATCATTGGACCCACAGATGGTTGTCTTTTGCGGGGCGGGTTTAGCTTCTCAAGTCGGTGGTGCAGGCTCTCCCTACCTACAGATGTATGCTTCAGGTGGCTCCGATGGGTTTTCTGAAGGAGTTGGATTCTCTTGAAAGGCAGTTCTTATGGGCGGGAAGTTTGGCTTCTTCCAAGTGGAGCCTGGTTAGGTGGGATGTTGTGTGCAGCCCAAAGCAATTTGGTGGTCTTGGTCTTCGACAGTCTGCGTTATCTGGAGTGGCTGTGGCTGCTAAGCTATTTTGGAGATGGTGTGTGGAACAGGATCAGCCGTGGGCCAGGATATTATCTCATAAGTATTTCCCAGGGATTCCACGACAGGATCTTCCTCGTTACCCTCTTGAGGGGAAAGGTTCAGTGATTTGGAATACTCTTCAGAAGGGTGCAAAGCTTATTAAGGAAGGTTTATTTTGGATCTGTAGACGAGGAACTGAAGCTCTCTTCTGGTCGGATTCTTGGGATGGATTCCCTCCACTTACTTCTCAGCTCCCCAATCTACTTCCTTTGTGCCAAAGATTTCTCGAGGCTGGCTGGGCTAGGGTGAGTGACTTCAAGTCTGTTGCTTCCTTTGGTCAGTTGGAGGTAGCTCATTGGAAGGATCCCGCAGAGTGGCCAGATTTGGGACTTGCGGAAGAAAGTGCTGAGCTTCACAAGATTCTTCATAGTAGGAGTTGTAGTTCTCTTCTGGAAGGAGATATTCTTGCTTGGACCCATAATCCTAAGGGGGTTTACTCTGTTGCTTCTGGTTATCAGGTGTTATTGGCTCAGAAGCTAACTGGGGCAGAGGTTCATTGGTGGAAAAGGGTGTGGAATAAACTCTCGTGGCCTAAATGCAACTGCTTTGTTTGGACTTTGGTTTGGAATAGGTGCTTGACCTGGGATAACATTCGTAAACGGGGATTTCAAGGACCTTCAATTTTTGTTTTGTGTGGGGGAGCGGAAGAGGATTCTTCGCATTTGTTCTTATGGTGCCCCTTTGTTGTGTAGCTTTGGCATTGGTGGTGGCTTTAAATGTGATGTGGTTTTCCCCTTGGAGAGAGGTGATGCTGAGATGGTGGCCAGACTAGGTCTTCAAGAAATTCATTCATCTTTTGTCAGTTCTAGGAACTGTAGGCATGGGAAAAAGAGGGTCCAACGGGTTGGAAGGTGGTTACCTCCTCCCAATGGATTTTTAAAGATCAATACTGATGGTTCTTCTAGGGGAAATCCTGGGCCTGCTGGAATTGGTGGGGTTGGCAGGGACTCGGCTGGTTCGGTGATTTTTCTATTCTCTATACATGAGGGGGTGAAGACTGTTAACTTCATGGAGGGTCTAGCAATTCTTCATGCTATGGAGAGGGCCCTTGCTTTGGGATGGAGAAAGGTTATATGTGAAGCTGATTCACAGATTTTGATTAATCTCTTGAATGAGCGAAAGATATCTAATATAAATTGGCAGTTGGCTTCGGTGGTTCAACGGATTCTTCAAGTTAGTTCTCGGATGGAGGAGGCATCCTTTGTTCACATCCCAAGGGAGTGGAATCGCGCTGCTGACTGCTTGGCCAAATGGGCCTCTGAGCAAGATAGTGGTTGGAAGGTTGAGGATTGGGATCAAGTTAACCCTGAGCTGCATCTGGATTTAGACCGGTTCTTGGAAGAGGATAGGAGGATACATGGGGATAGTTGATTTTGTTTTATGTTGTTGGGTTTTCGCCTTGTTTTCTGGGACTGGGTCCCGTGGTTATTATTGTAATGCTCTTTTCTGATTTCTAATAAAGTTTTTACCCCTTTGTTTTAAAAAAATAATAATAATAATCTTTGAGACAAATTAAATTTTATTCTCATTAAAATGTACATGTTTTACTTTATAATATTTTTTAAGACTCTTTATGATGTATATATTTTACTTTATTAATATAAGAAAATAGAATATATATTTTAAAAAATTGATTGGTTGGAAATTACAAATAAGAATAACTAGTTAAAAATTATCACTATAATTACATTGTTAGAAAGGGACTAGTAAACATTTATTTATGTAAATTTAACTAAAATCATCTAATTATAAAGAATAAATATATTAGATCTAGTTAAACAATTAATTAACACGTGTAACTAAAGAAGAATAAGATTAAGGTGTTTATGTATTTCTTGGAGTAGTAGTCATTTGACTTTATTGTTGATTGGTTGATATGTTGTAATGTTATATAAAAGTTTTAAAATTGGTTTATATCTATCATCAAATAGCTAAGGTTTCAATTATTGCTACATACAAGGTTAGGCCATCCTATACAACCTAATCCTAGACATACAAGAACCCAAAAACATACTTAGATGACATTTCTAGTGATGACATAAATCTGGAAAAAGCTATTATGACAAAAATTGTTAATGTGACAATTAACTTGCATCTCCAAGGTAAATACTACATGGTAGACACTCTAGACCTCTCTAGTTTTATTTGGTAACCTTCACTTGTTCCTTAGTGTTTTTTTTTGCCTTCACTTTTTCTCATAAAAAATAGCTTTCCTATAGAATGATGAAATCATTACTTCACAAAAGAAATGAAAGCATTTTTTCAAAAAAAAAAACAAAAAGAATCACTTTTTTCTTGGCATTTCCTATTTCTTAGTGATATCAGTATCAGATTAACAGCAGTTGAAGTCAACTATTGGATCGATAGCTGAGTAGGAGCCAATAGTTAAACCCATCTTCATGATATGAATGAAGTTCATTTTCATTATTGCATTTGTAGGATGTTGCAGGTAAAGCATCGTCCGCCCCAGAGGTCACCTAGTGCTTCATCTATGTGGGCATCACCTAGACGTAATGAGTGCTAAGTGGACCATTCATTATCATGAGATGGGTTCTTGTGAACCACTACTCATGAAACATGGGTCAATGAGTTTGACTCATAAAGCTACGAGATTGAATCCTGATAAAAATATCATAATTTGACACGCTGTGAAAAATACCTCCTATTTATCAATTTTAATTCTTTCAAACTCCATACCAAACTTGATGAGTTTTATTATAAATTAATTCTAAAAAATTGGGTTCCTCTTTCTATCATTCCATTTGAATTTAATTATACATTCATCCCATCAAAACCTAACAAGCAATCTTAGTTAAATTAGGTAAATTTGGCCATTTTACAAATGCGTTGAGATCTCTAGAAGTATCTCAACACTTCTAAAATTTATCAAAACATGAATATTGTGAATTAATTCAAGTTTGTCTATTATTAATTCGATTACAGAAGATAACTCATAAATTAAGCTAAACTAACTATTTCTATATGAAATCAAACTATGGTTATGCTTATCCAAGATTATGCTCTAGGTATAAGTATGCAACTACTCATTCAGTTATCTATATAAATTTATATATTTTAGATATCTTAACTATATAAACAGAAATTAATATATCTCTACAAGTAAATATTCAACACATACAATTATCTTCAATAGTGAATGTAGTATCGTAAAACTGTACCCTGTGGTGCAATTTCACACTTGTGCATTTGTCCCACTGCATTTATGGTGCCTATCCATATTTATGAAAAGACCAGGTTATGAGTTATAATTTTATGATTTCAACTCCATAAGGGACAATGACGAAGTGTTAGCAGTCTACCACCTTATTTCTTACAAAGTTGTGAGTTGGACACCTACACAGTGCATAAGCGTCCCCAAACTTTCTAAGTTTAAATGAGGGAATCTCATGAACTTTTCCTGTGACACGTGTCATGACAGAATCTTGAGTGTAATGGCCCTTCCTGCCTATGAAACTTCACAAAAATCCCTTTTTCACCTTCATTTTCATTTAGTCTCACTCTCTCTTGCTCCAACTTACTCTCTTGCTTCTTTCTCCTCTTCATCTCTTCTCTATGATGAAGCTCTATCGGATTCACATCTTGTCAACAACCAAGGCCCTCTTACAAGCATGCAATGTCACATTGATCAATCCAAGAGGGAGCCACATACTGTTGGTAAAGCTCTCTAGTGATATTATATTGTCTTGTCTATTTTCTAGCATATTCATCTTGTCTATTTACTTCGTGATACAAGTTCTCCTCCATAATGGGGTTTGCTTTTATCACTTTTCTATTTACTTTGTGATATGATTTCTCCTCCATAGCAAGGTTTTCTTTTATCACTCACTATGTCTATTTCACTTTGTGTCTTATTTATTCTCTATCTATCTAGTTGTCTATGTAGATGGAAGGGGTTTAACTAAAGCAAGCCCCAAAACAACCCCAACACTTTTCCTCATCTATTTTGTGTGTAGTTTATTTGTGTGAATATTTATGGGAAGATTCATATAGCACAAGACCTTTAGTGAGTTAATGTTTCACCTTATTTTTCATTTCCTTTCATTCTTACTTTTTGTTAACTTAGTAGAATAGTCAAACTTCATATTTTGGGTAGATAGTAAATTCTATGAGCTCCTATATACAAGTTTAGCTCTCTATCCATATGAGATGCCAGTGCATCCCTGAGACGATACTATGCCACACTATCATCTAAGTCCTACATTGACGTCCTTTCGTCGAGAGCTTCCCAGCTTGTCCCCGAGGCCTATGTAATCTACTCTTTCAGTCCCCAAAGTCATTTATCTAAGAACATATTAGAAACTCTCTTTTAATAATTTTTTGCAATCTCTTTCATCTTGTAACCTTCATCACTTGAACTTTTTTCATTGAGGTGATCGAGGGCGATTCACTCCTTTAAGACCCTGTTTGTCTTGGGACTTGGGAGTAGTGAATCCCTTCCTTCATAGTGAAATAAATCTACTTCTCATAAACATGATTAAATGCATTATAAATCAATAAATGAGTTTCTTATCTTAATTCCAAATAAAATGGATCAAATATTTCATAAACTAAGTAGATCAAAATTTAACAAGATAATTTATACAATCCTCAAAAACCTAAGGTTGAATTTTATGATCTTCTATGAAGTGCTTGATGTGATTGTAGTATATTGAAATAAATAAATAGGTACCTTAAGCCATATGGGCAATCAGGTCATATCTTTATCAAGAAAGAATATTGCTCAAGAAAAATAGCGAATGAAACCTTAAATAACATGAAATGGATGACAATGCTTGACATCCCTACAAATAATCTAGGCTCTATCTATACAAATAAAAAATAGAAGGTATTGCAATACAATCACATGAAAATCAATAGATCCATATGCTTATTGTATTACCTTGAAAGAATACCTCATACAAAATATTTACAAGGTGTTTTATAGATTATATCAAGGAAAACCAATCAATGACAATCACAAACTATAAAATATGATTAAGATAGTGAGCCAAACTATCAAAAGCATACAAAAATAATAGGGACATCTTAAAATGATTGAAAAATGTACATTGTATTCATACATTTGATGTATTGCTAGAAAAATGGAACATTGATACAATGAAAATAGGATATAGATTCAATATTTTCCTCACCTTAGTATAAAATGCAAGGAAAACTGTACACATTTTTTATCTATATGTTCTACAAATTTTTCAACCAACATTCAATATCCCAACCCCTTTTCCTTCCCCAACTTAGTAATATATCATTCAAATTTGAATGTTATTGTGAAAAGTCAAATTCTTTTTATTTCATTACCAACAACTTACAAACAATACTCTATTAAGAGATCACATGGAATTACACAAGATCAACCGAAGGGCGACCTCAAGACTAGGAATCATGAATGTGAGCTGCTAGGATTCCTAATGAAAAAGGGAAACCACCAAGAAACACCAAAAATTACCTCAAGATCAATAGCTATTCATACCAACATTAAACACATTTGTACATAGTAAGAAGAATATTTTAAATTAATAAGCCTGGCATGAGATGCTTAGGTTTGAGATGAACACCCAATCCATACTTTGTAATAAATTTCAACTCGTATAGAACATCAAGGACAAGCCATTAGTGATGTGGCAATAACCAACCACCAACTGAGCTAGCTATAGATGGTAACTATTTGAAAATAAACCATGAGTCTTGAAGAACAAATCATAGTAGGTGAGGATGAAGAGTAAATGGTGAGGTAGGATAAAAATTTAAGCCCTATTTAAATATCAACCATCCACGGGAAGAAAGGAATTTCAATTAATATATATTCATAGGGAAACACATAAGATATTTTGAAATAATGAGCAATAGTTATTCATAAGAATAAAATGGCAAGGAACCATTAATCCATCATTACCATACTACTACAATAAATTTTCAAATCTATCATAAATGTATAAAACACCATGAAAACTATTATGATAGGAATACAAACAACCATAAGCCACACATACAATCAACCCCTTATAAAATCATCATTTCCTAAAGATGGAATATTGTAGATAAGGATTAAATTGTTAGGAAGAGGGAAATAATATATTTCAAGATTTTTGGCCATCAATAACTAACTCTTAAAAACAATTGTTTGATGGTCTTGGCCATGGAATTCCCAACAAAAACTCCTTGGTGGAACTCACTAATTACTTGGAGGGATTGTTCATGATTCAAAAATTTAAGAAGTATCTCATCATGATCTATCCATAACAATTCTCCCTCAATAACACATAATTATATGATTACAACTTCATTTTTCTCTATTAATAATTATTCATTCTAAGGGAAATTGATATTTTATAAGTAAAATGACACCTCCCTAAGAGCTAGAGATATTTTTCCAAGCCAAAAATGACAAGCTAGAATTTTGAGTACTTAAGCACTCTAGGCACTCAACTAGATAGAGATAGGTTGTTTGGACAATCATATATGTAATAAGATTGAACTTGTGATGTTATATCAAATTTTTTTATAATTTAGAATGAGTCTCATAGAACAAGAACTTTATAAGTTGGATAGTTTTCTCTAGAGCTAACTATTTTTTGGATAGGAAAACTTCCAATAGACACCTAAAATTGATCATTCATATTTAATCAATTTATCTTGATTCTCCCCATTTTCAACTTACATATTAATTAAATGATGTTATAATTATTTAATTAACATTTCTTTGACAATCCCACTATCCCATTCTTCATCCAAAAATCATTTTCCTATTTCCCCTAAATTTTAACCCTTGGTAAATAATTACTCCATTATTATTTATCTAGCCTAATGTCCATAGTTCTTTCAAATTAAATAAATATTTTTATTTATTTAATTTTTCTTTTGAAGAACTTTCCATAACCTACTCCCAATATCCCATTATCCTCTAATCATCTTCTAATCACTTTTGCATGGGATAATCAATCATTAAGAGTGGATTTGACCATCCCAAACTCCCATAAAATCTACTTGTCATGTCAAGTACCCAAAATTAGTACTCCAAAGCATGGGTCAAGCTTACACTTCTTAATTTTTAATTCACCCATGTTACTTAGGGGCATGGGTAAATCCACCTATTTTTCATAAAAGGTAATTTAAAATTCCCCATGTACCCCCAATATATGGCTTGTGGAAAAAGCCACCTTCTTGGAGATCTTCCTAAGGTACTTGGTAGTACCCATCAAATCCTACCCCTCGAGTAATTCCCATTCCAAATCCTACCCCTTTATTTTCCTATAATATTGGATCCACCATCTTCATTCAATCTCTTTTTTTCCACTTGTCAACCCATCCATGCTTGAGATAACTTCCCTTGATCTTCCAAATTGATCTCCACCCTCCATTTAATCCTTCTAATTTCTCTAAATTAGATCTCAAACCAATCAATTTAACAATACACTTGAATGTGATATTATGTTTATTGAATTGTGAGCACATGTCATCAATCGATTGGGAAAACCCACTTTGAGTTCAAGTAGGAGATTGAAGATGTTTCATTTTGTGATTTCTTATGTTTATTTGATCTTCTAATATATCTAATATTGAGTGTGGGTTGTATTTTGGGTAGAGCAAATTAATATTATTTTGGTTTTCTCTATTAGGCTTAATATTGTAGGTACACACTTCCTACTACATATTCTAGATTAAACCACTAGCTAGCAAGTAAGGCTGGTTAATGAGAAAAATTTAGTAACTCCTCTTTATTCCATTCCTAGTTAATTCTCTCCCATCCATCCCCTATTAAGTGTAGGGGAATTGGAAAAGAAATCTAATAATTCAAAATAATTCATTTCAGCTCATTATCGAGTGTTTGAAAAAATAATTTTCAAGTTCTCCTCGCTACCATGGATCACCCTCAAATGGTGAGGGAAGGACTCAAGATCAATATTTAGTTCATACACTTCTATCACAATGAGGTTCACTTTTGTCATAAGTTTTGCTAGGTCTTGTCGCCATTTTGGTTTTATTATTTTTACCTCTAAATTGTACTCTAAACTTTTTTGATACACCTACATATTTTTCCAAAATATTCTTGTTGAGTAAAGATATCCATTAATTTATGTATGAAAAAAAGGAAATAATTCCTACATCTATGATATATGGCCTGAAATTTTATACTATCTTAACAAGTGCATATACATATTTTTTAATAGTTGTATATTTTAATTTTTCACCTTGCAAATATTTTCTAATAAAGATAAGAGATTCCCATACACATTATTTTTCTTCTAAAGAAACACAATACTAATGGTGTATAATGAATCAAATATGAAAAGGTCTACAATAATCTAGACTTATCAATATTTATACTTGCTTAAGAGATTCCTTATTTTTTTCTCCATATGACTACCTATTCTTTCTTTAAGATCTTGGAGATGTCCTTCATTTTCTCTATAACATTTGTGATGAAACTCCTTACAAATATATTTTTTCAAAAAAAAGGTTGCACACCCTTGACAGTTTTGAAAATGTTAGCATAACTTATCAAAGAGCACATTGATGTAGATTTTGTAGGATTAATTGATAACACATTGGTAGTTCACCATGATGACCTCATAATCTATTCCAAAAATAGGGATGATCATTGTAAACATTTAGAATATATCTTCAAAAGGTGCTTAGAATATGATATTTCATTAAATCACAGGAAGTTCATGTTTGGTGTAGAAGAAGGTAAATTATTAGGGCACATTATATCAAAGGAAGAAGTGAGGATAGATTTAGAAAGAGTAAATTCCATTTATTTCATTCCTTCATTTAGATAATTAAATTATTTATTTTTGAATTGTTTTTATTTA
>VDFB02115395.1:0-37223 GCA_007258455.2 Sequoia sempervirens | reverse complement strand
CACTAAGTTATTCAGGTTCAGTTTACAAAATTTCAAGATAATATTGTGAGTCTCAACATCAAAGGGGAGTATGTTGGGAAGTGATGCACGAGCCTCACCATCATGCAACTAACTAAAGATTCCATGTAAATTTATTTGTTTGCATGTTACTACATGTTGATTGTAATAGTCATGTGCAGCCTTATGTTTAGGCAATCTATTTTGGGTTCGTTGCATGCATGAACTATATTTAGAATTGTAATGGAAAATGTTGGAAAATGTGCCTCAATCTTACAGCATGTAAACTCCTAAAAGAGAAAATTCAATGAGACCCTCTGGAATTCTTACCGAATAGCAGCTGTGTTCTAATCTTTTGAAATGCTCAGGTCATCGAGACATTGTTTCTGTCTTGCCGATGGGAGTCATCAACAAGACATGTCAATCGTTGTGAAAGTTTCCAACTCATTCCACCTGAGCAGATATCTTGCCGACAAGTTGATTTCTAATGGTTATCAAGGAGACTTTTGGCAACAAAAGTGATCGAGGAGAGGCTTGAACTTTTGGAAAGACTCACTCTGACAGAGTATGTCTCGCTAAGGTTTTTCACATAGGCAACAAATGACTTCGGGGAGACTCTTGGCTGACAGTTTAGACTTCGATATGAACTCTTGGTGATGGTATTTCTCTCGCCGACAAGCTGGTGCATTTGATATGACCTCTTGGCAATAGCAGTGGTCTCTCTGACTATTTTGTATTTGGTATGATGTCTTGCCGATAGCGAGGGTCTCGCTGATAGAGCTACATTTTTTGATCATTAGTATGAAGTCTTAGAAATATTGTTTGTCTTGTCGACAGCCTTGCACGATGAACATCAGTATGACATAAAGTTCTATGAGACTCTTGGCGATAGTGGAACTCTTGCTGATAGATCTACACAAGATGGTTTTGTGTTCGGTATGACTTCTCACTGATAGCAATGGTTTGGATGATGGTTCTGCAGTGGATATTGATATGATGTCTTAGCGATAGAGTGAGTTTGGGCAACATTTTTTGAACTTGATATGACTCTTTCTGATGGTGGTGACTCTGGGTGATAAAGACAGTCGGGCATTGTGGCATCGAGGAGACATGGTCTAGTGTCTCACCGACATGCGATATTGTTTGAACGCCTTGACCGAATGTCTATCCTACGTGGTTTGTCTTCAACAAATCAGAGAAGCGGAATGTGAACCGCTACCAGTTGGATTGTTGTGGCCATTCCTATGAGGAAGATCAACAGACCATGAACGACATGGATATACTCTGTAATTGAAGATGATGATTGGTTCGAGTGAATAGTTTGATGTGTGATCAGTGTGTATGAATTCAATTCAGAGAGCATTGTAACTGGGATGTTCTGTACAAGTTTGATCAAGGAAATTATGCTGCTGTAAATTGACATGAGAAAGTTAAGTCTGAACTCTGTATGTAATTTTCTTTACTATAATACAAAGAGGCTTTTCTTGGTGTGGTGGGTTTTTCTCCCGAAAGGGTATTCCCATGTAAATCTAGTGTTCAAATAGTGTATGTTCATTTCTCTATTTTGTTAATCCTTTCAAGTGTATCTTAATTGGACTGTAATTGAAAATTTAAAGTCACCTCTACATTCTTCCCTAAGGTTTTTCCATTAGGAGAGTTTGTTCTGCACCTAAGCTTTCCTTACAAGTAGTATCGGAGCCTGGCTAGTTGTGTTATTCTTGTGGGTACATTGGGTTTTTTGTGTCAATTCTATTCAGTGGGAGTCTTGTAGAAGTTTGGTAATTTGAATTACATAATAAGATGACAAGCACGTCAGGAAAGATTGAAATTAAGAAATTTAATGGCAGCAATTTTGAGTTGTGGAAACTTAAAATAGAAAATATATTGGTTGATCGTGACCTTTGGCTTGCTATATCTGGAGTGAAGCCTACAAGCATGAAGCAAGAGGATTGGGACCTTGCAGATAAAAAATCAAAGGGTTTGATAAGGCTCTATTTGGAAGACTCTGTTCTTCTGAATGTTCATGAAGAAAAGATTGCATCTTCTTTTTGGAAAAGACTGGGAGCTATTTATCAGGGCAAGTCCTTGGTGAATAATTTTTTCTTGAGGAAGAAGTTGTACTCTTTGAAAATGTAGGAAGGAGCATCTGTTGCTGATCATTTGAATGCTTTCAACATGTTGATTGCTCAGTTGGCATCTGTGGGTGTGAAGATTGATGAAGAAGATTGTTGTATGCTGCTGTTATATTCTTTGCTAGATTTTTGGGATCACTTGGTGATGGCTATTAGGAGTACAACATCCACTTTTAAGATGGAAGATGTTGTTGCTTCTTTGTTATCAAAAGAGATGAGAAGAAAATATTTTGAGATGGCAAAGGAGGCTCTTGCTGTTAGAGGCAGATCGAAAGAAAAAGGAAAGAAGGACAAGAAGTCCCAATCCAAATCAGAGGGGAGATCAAAGTCTCCTGGTAAGAAGTCCAAGGTGAAGTGCTAGAATTATGGGCAACTTGGTCATGTCCAAAAGGATTGTAAAGAGGAGAAAAGTAAGAACAATAAGTATTCTTCTGACAATGATTCTTCTCAGAGTGATGCAAACGCTTTCATTGCAGCCTTGGCTACACAGGCATCAAATGATGTCTGGATGATTGATTCTAGAGCATCTTTCCATATGACATCTCATATAGACTGGTTCACTAAGTATGAAAAATACAATAGTGGAAGGGTGTATTTGGCAAGCAATTCATCTTTGGAAATAGTTGGTCGTGGAAGAGTTAGAATTTAGTTCCCTAATGGCAGAGTGAAGGGAATCAATGATGTAATGCATATACCAGGTCTAGCTCGAAATCTACTTTCTGTTAGTAAGCTGAATGATATTGGAGTGTAATTCATATTCTCTGGAAATGGCTGCAAGATGACTAGAGGCTCAATGGTGCTAGCTAGGGGCACTCATATTGGTACATTGTATAAGTTGGATGCACATGCTATGCAATGCAATAGTGTCTCTGTAAATTCATAGAAAGCTACTCATAGAGAAAAAGAGGAAAAAGTTCTTGATTGTGCAAACTCTATGGAAGTTAAACTTCTAGCAGAAAAGACTATGCTATGGCATCATAGGCTAGGCCACATTGGTGAAAAAGGTTTAAAAACCTTGAAGAATAAAAACCTGGTTGAAGGGATTGATGATTGTAGCCTTGAATTCAAGTTTTGTGAACATTGTATATATGGTAAACAACATCATGTTTCATTTTACTCTAGTCCTCACAAATCTTCTAATTTACTTAACTACATTCATTCTGATGTTTTTGGTCCAGTAAATGTTCCTTCTTTGTCTAAATTAAGATATTATGTATCGTTCATTGATGATTATTCAAGAAGGGCATTTGTATATTTTTTTAAAAGTAAAGCAGAAGTGTTCAGTTATTTTAAGGAATTTAAAAACCTTGTGGAAAATCAGACTAGAAGAAAAATAAAATGTTTAAGGACTGAAAATGGTGGTGAGTTTTGTTCTGATGAGTTTGAGAGGTACTATAAAGATCATGTGATTAAAAGACATAAAACCACACCCTACACTCCGTAGCAAAATGGAGTGGCTGAAAGGTTCAACATGATAGTGATGGAAAGAGCATGAAGTATGCAAGAAGTAGTGCTAGCTTAGAGGAGAATTTTTGGGCTGAGGCAGTTGTAATAGCATGTTACTTAATAAACCATTCTCCTAATTCCACTCTTGTTGAGAAAACACCTTTGGAAGCATAGTCTGGAAAGAAGCCCTCTCTGAGACATATTCGTGTCTTTGGCTGTGAGGCATATGCATATGTGCCAGATGAAAAAAGATCTAAACTAGAAAATAAGGCTGTTAAATGTATTTTTATTGGTTATAGTGCTAGCATAAAAGGATACAAGCTTTGGAATTTTGACACAGAGAAGGTTCTATACAACAGAAGTGTTATTTTTTGAGAGCTGAAGGCTTCTACTTTGGATGTTCAGTCAAAGACAAAATTAGAAGATAAAAAGGATGTAGTTGAAATTCCTCCACCAGATAAAGAGGAATTGAAAATTCAAAATGTACCTGAAACTGAGGAGAGCTCAAGCAGTTCTAAGAGTTCTAAAGAAGAAGAACAACCTCAGCCTCAACCTATGAGGAGGTCAAGACATGAAAGAAAGCAACCTGATAGGTGTGGGTTTTCTTTGATAGATTCTTCTTGTGCCTATGCTTTAATTTCTAGCACTAATAAGCCTAGGACTGTGAAAGAGGAATTTAGAATGTTTGATTCAAACTCTTAGTTGGAGGCCATGAATGAAGAAATGGCATCATTAGAAAAGAATGATCCTTGGAGTTTGGTGCCCTTGCATGAAGGCAGAAAAGCCATTGGCTATAAATAGGTATTCAAAAAGAAAATAGGTCTAGATGGTAGTGTGGAAAATTATAAGGCGAGGTTGGTTGCGAAGGGTTATTCCCAGGTATAGGGAATTGATTATGGAGAAATTTTTTCTCCTATAGCTAAGTGGACATATATTATATTTCTTTTGTCACTTGCAACAACGTATGACTTAGAGGTTGAATACATGGATGTGAAGACAACATTTCTTCATAATGACCTTGAAGAAGAAATTTATATGTCCCAGCCTGAGCACTTTGTGGAAAAAGGTAAAGAGAAACTGGTTTGCAAGTTGAAAAAATCTCTATATGGATTAAAATAGTCTCCTAGGATGTGGTACCAGAAATTTGACACTTTTGTTTTGTCATTGGGATTTGTAAAATCAAAATTTGATCATTGTGTGTACTACAAAGCTAAAAATGATCGTGTTCTTCTTATTGCTCTCTATGTTGATGATATGATGTTCATAGGCAATAGTAAATTAATGATTTCTGATTTTAAGTCTTAGTTGTCTGAAAAGTTCAAAATGAAAGATCTTGGTGCAGCCAGGTATATTCTTGGAATGGAAATAACTATGGATAGGAAGAGTAGAAAACTTTGGATTAGCCAGAGTAAGTATATTAATACTGTTCTGGAGAGATTTTGTATGAATGACTACAAGTAGCTAGTTCCAGTTTTGCAGGGAATGAAGCTATCTATTAAAGATGTCTAAAATCTCCTACTGAGATAGAGGACATGACCAGAGTTCCTTAGCTAGTGCAGTTGGTAGTTTAATGTATGAAATGGTCTGTACAAGGCCAAACATTTCCCAAGCAGTGGGAGTACTTAGTCATTTTATGGAAAATTCTGGAACGACACACTAGGATGTTGTGAAAAGAGTGTAGATATCTGAAGGGCACTTCAAAATATGCTTTGTGTTACCATTGCAGTTTGGTTGAATCAAAAAGGAATCTCAGCATTCGAGGCTATGTGGATTCTAATTGGCTAGGAGATGTTGACATCAAAAGATCCACCATTTGATATATTTTCATGATGAATGGTGGTGCAGTTAGTTGGATGAGTAAGCAACAGGTTGTAGTCACTTTGTCCACTATAGAGGCAGAATACATGGCAGCAACACACACCTGTAAAGAAGCAATTTGGTTAAAACGTTTGTGTTCTAACATTGATTTTGATGTAGGGAAAATAACAATTTATTGTGACAGTCAGAGTGCTATTTGTTTGGCAAAAAATCCTACTTTTCATGCCAGGATGAAACATATTGATGTGTAGTATCATTTTGTATGAGATATGGTGGAGGATGGAAAGGTCTCTTTAGAAAAAGTGGATACTTTGGAAAATGTTGCAGATGCATTGAGGAAACTAGTGAGCACAGACAAGTTCAGGTGGTGTTCCAGTTCGATGGGCCTTAGTGCCCATGAATTTCATTAGTTTTGTTGTGCTCTGGAGGTGTTAGTAAGATTTTTGTCAAGTGGGAGATTGTTGGAAAATGTGCCTCAATCTTACTGGAATGTAAACTCCTGAAAGAGAAAATTTAGTGAGACCCTCTAGAAGTCTTACTGACTAGCAGCTATGTTCTAATCTTTTGAAATGCTCAGGTCGCCAAGACGTTTTTGTCTTGTCGACGGGAGTCATCAACAAGACATGTCGATCACTGTGAAAGTTTCCAACTCATTCCGCCCGAGAAAATCTCTTGCTAATGGGTTGATTTCTAATGGTTATCGGGGAGACTTGTGGGGACAGAAGTGATCGGGGAGAGGCTTGAACTTTCGGAAAGACTCACTCTGACAAAGTATGTTTCACCGAGGTTTTTCACATAGGTAATAGATGAATTCGGGGAGACTCTTGGCTGACAGTTTAGACTTCGGTATGAACTCTTGGCGATGGTATTTCTCTCGCTGACAGGCTGGTGCATTCGATATGACCTCTTGGCGATAGCGCTGGTCTCTCTGACTGTTTTGTATTTGGTATGATGTCTTGCTGATAGCGAGGGTCTCACTGATAGAGCTACATGTGTTAATCATCGGTATGAAGTCTTAGTGATATTGTTTGTCTCACTGACAACCTTGCACGATGAACATCGGTATGACATAAAGTTCTATGAGACTCTTGGCGACAGCAAAACTCTTCCTGATAGATCTGCACAAGATGGTTTTGTGTTCGGTATGACCTCTCTCCGATAGTGATGGTATGGCTGATGGTTCTGTAGTGGATATTGATATGATGTCTTAGTGATAGAGTGAGTTTGGGTGATAGTTTTGAACTCTATATGACTCTTTCCGATGGTGGTGATTCTGGGCGATAAAGACAGTCGGGCATTGTGGCATCGGGGAGACACAGTCTAGTGTCTCACCGACATGCAATACTATTTGAATGCCTTGATTGAATGTCTATCCTACATGGTTTGTTTTTGACAAATCAGAGAAGTGAAATGTGAACTGCTAGCAGTTGGATTGTTGCGGTCGTTCTTGTGAGGAAGATCAATAGACCATGACCGACATGGATATACTTTGTAATTGAAGATGATGATTAGTTTGAGTGAATAGTTTGATGTGTGATTAGTGTGTATGAATTCAATTCAGAGAGCATTGTAACTGGGATGTTATGTACAAGGTTGATCAAGGAAATTATGCTATTGTAAATTGACATTAGAAATTTAAGTCTGAACTCTGTATGTAATTTTCTTTACTATAATACAAAGAGGATTTTCTTGGTGTGGTGGGTTTTTCTCCTGTAAGGGTTTTCCCACGTAAATTTGGTGTTCAAATAGTGTATGTTCATTTATCTATTCTGTTAATCCTTTCAAGTGTATCTTAATTGGATTGTAATTGAAAATTTAAAGTCACCTCTGCATTCCTCCCTGAGGTTTTGATGTTAGGAGAGTTTGTTCCACACCTAAGCTTTCCTTACAAAAAACCTCTATAAAGAGAGGTCATATGTAAAGGATTTATTTATCAGAAAATAAAGAGTTGAGGTTGTGTGTTCGTGTGTAAGACAATTTTGTGTTTAAGTGTTTCTTTGTTTCTTTATTTCTTTCAATCTATGTTGTGTTTGCGTGAGATTTAGAATCTACAAAACTGAAAAGTTTCAAAATTTACACTTGAATATTATGGAATATTAGTTAAAATGATGTTTTAAACTCACACAAGACCTGATATTGCTTATTTAGTTTCACTTGTTTCAAAGTACATGATAAATCCATCAAAAATACACATGAAGGCAGCCAAGAGAATTTTTAGGTATGTGAAAGGCACTCTAAATTTTGTTATTCATTACTACACTTCTAAAAAGTTCAATCTTGTTGGTTTCAATGATTCAAATTGGGGAGGTAGTTTGGATGACTAAAATTCCCCATCTGATAATTTATTTTCTTTGGGTTCTGGTTTGATTACTCGGAGCTTAAAGAAGCAGAGTATTATTTCCCTTTCTTCTATAGAAGTAGAATATGTTGCAGCCACTTCAGCATGTACACAAGGATTATGGCTTAGAAAACTTCTTGAAGAAATTAGCGAGATGCAAGTTCAGCCTACAATTATTTTCTGTGATAACATTAGTGCCATCAAATTTTCCAAGAATCTAGTACATCACAATAGGACAAATCATTTTTATTTACATCTTTTCATTCGAGATTTGGTGGAGAAGAAGGCAATAGAATTGAAATACATTAGCACAAAATAACAGTTAGAAGATATCTTCACCAAAGTAGTTGCAAAAGATCGGTTTTTGACACTCAAAAATTAGATTGTGAGCCCTCTTTGCATCAAGGGGGAGTATGTTGACTTTTGATTCATGCGAATCTTTACCTCCCAGCACAACATGCATTACAACTTCTTTTTAATTGTTGCCACTCGTCTGCAAAATGCATGCTACATGCAACATTTGTTTTAAATGTTTAGTCTATTTTTTGTTTTCTATTTTTTGTCATGTTCTAGAACAACATTCTATGTATTGGTGTTGCTCTTTTGATTTAAGCATGAATAAAGAAATAATTTTGTGAGTCTGCAAAATACAGATTTTTTATGTGCTCTATTTTTTTCATGTGTACTCTATTTTTCTAAGTTGAATATTGTTATATTTCTACTATCACATCCACTATTGTTATCTTGTAACCTCTTCAGTGCAGGAATTTGGCTTGTTTTAGATTTTTCATTTGGTATCAAAGCAAGAGTTCCTGAGTGTGCAAGTAGAGTGTCGAATGTGAGGTAGTTTGCACCAAGACTTGTAGTGTGTGTGTGATTTGTTTGAAGATAGATCGTCGGATGTGAGGCAGTCCATACTTGAGAGGATGGGATGGATCATGAGGAGGCCTCCAAGAATTTCTTTTTGAGAACAATATTGGGAAGAAGTGGAAAATAGGAAGTTCCATGAAGAATTTGAAAAGCTCAAGGCTGAAGTAGATGTATTGAAAAAGATGGTTGAGGACATGAGAGCATGGGATGAGAGATACAAGAAGAAGAATGTTTTTATAAAAGAAGACAATGAAGAGAAGATTAGAAAGAAAGAATTTTGCAGCCCTTTGTGAAGGGTTTTAGAATGTAAGGAAGAATATGTGGGGGCAACCCACACAAATGAAGAAGATAGTGAGGTGCAAGTTTCAGTGATATCATGTGAATGGAGAGCATTATGTGAAGTGGATGAAGAAGGTTTGCAATAAAAAATTGTTAACATGAATGGCCCTAAGTTTGATGAGCAAGTTGGTGAGGAAGAGGAAGATCTCTTGCTGAAAGAAGAGATAGAAAGAATCAACAAGTTTTTGGAAGGAAAAATGATGGTTAAACACGAAGAGGAGTTTACAAAACCTGTCATCGGAGGTGAGGAAATGGATGTTGCGGAAAAAGGAGAGGAAAAAGATGTTGGGGAAGCGAAGAAGAATGAGGTAAATTTTTATTTTGAATTTATTTTTAATGATTCTATACGTTCGTTGGTGAGTGTAGAAGAGGATTTCAAGAAAGAAGAGAGTATGCAGATGGAAATTTCTAATTTCAATGGAGTAGCAATTGCAGATTTGTATAAGGATACAATAGATTTGGATTATTGTTTGAATAATACATGTTTGGATATAGAATTTGTAAAGGATGTTGCAGGTGAAACTTGGTGGAGGTGGTCAGTTTGTGGTGGGTTGAATCCTACAAGAGAAGAGAGGAGAATGTATGGTATTAGGAGGAGGATGATGGTTCATGGTTGATATGATTACATGAGAGGTGAGAAGAATGAAGTGCATATTTGTTGGAGGAGCATGAATCTTGTTTCAACAAGATCCTAGAAAAAGATGAAAAAGGAAAAGTTTTTTCGTACACATGTTTCAGTGATGGACTTTGCTGAGAATTGCTTGCAATCCAAAAGAGTGATACTACCACTCAACTCCATTTTTTGAATCCCTATTCACCAAATTTTTCCTACCTCAGGTGTCTAATGCAAGAGCATCCATAGTTGACCAACAATCTTTTATCAACCAAAATAATAGTTTAATTTAATTTCCTAAGGTTTTGTAGGTAATTATCTTGGTAAGGTAATTTGCAAAGTTAGATTAAGTTAAACGTTAAATAATTACCCTTTTATTATTTTGTTACAATTTTGGGGTGTGAGGCCAATTTAGGGGGATTTTGAAAATTGTCTAATATTGAAAAAAAATAGCAATAAATATTCTTGGGAGTGGATTTGGAGGAATTTATATGTTTGAATTATACATTTAAAACTTCCTAAAATAATTCATGAAAAAGTGGGCACCCAAGGTGAGGTGGCAGGCTTTACATTGGAAGCTACCTTAAAATCTGGGAATGGACTACAATTTTGGCAATTTTAGGAGTGGATTTATGAATGCATTTTTAATACTATGGATTATTTTAGACACTTTTCAGTTTTCTAGATTCAGGCTTATGGATTTTATAATCCTCTCAGTCTATGTAGTTCAACTACTCATACGATTATATAAATAAACACTCTGGATCATGTAATACAAAACTGAAACAAGGACGATTGAACTACTATATGTAATAATGAAGCATGTTATTTAAGTAGTGTCCTTGGGAAATAATATAGAGAATTGTACAAGTTTTGTATAGGCTCAATTGAATTCAGTTTTTTACATAATAGTATAGTGGAGACAAAGAGGAATCAACTCATCATTTTTCTGGTTTTGCATACTTACATTATTTACAGTCCCTCCGTAAATCTTAGCACTTAAAAAGTGTCAGTATTCAATAGTATAACAATTGAACTATATTATATTTGATCTAGAATGTCAAAATTCATGTTGATAAATCAAGAACAAGATGCCTATCTTAATTAAAAAGAACCACCATACACAATTCCTACACTATTTCTGTTGTGAATGATATACATCACATATTATTAGTAGTGAATAATTGTATAAAATAGAATTCATAGCATTGTAGGAATGTATTTAAGAATGGGAACATTGCAAATGGAGTGAAATATGTGGATGAAATCCCATTGATATAAATTTTCCTCCTTTTGTATGTTGGTTGAAGTGGCATGTAAAATCAGAATTACACTGAAATATCCAATTTAATTTTGGATCAAACAATATTAGAGTATGTTTTTCAATGTGATTTGCATAAGGATGTTGCTTGCAGTTTTTAGTTCTTTATTGGCACTTTCTTCCATATTTGAAAACTGACAATAAAATTGTTAGAACAGGGGAGAGCAGAGCAGAAACATAGCTCATTATATTAAATGATCAATAATATTACATATATAATATCCTATAACAGCTCTGCAGAGCTGGACCCTGCTAAAGAGTGAAGAGCCCATTACATCTTCCTCTATTTATAGAGGGCTTGGAGCTTTCTAGAATATGGAACAGTAAAATCATATGCAAATGCCATGGTTGGTGAGAACTCTCCAGAATGGTCGGTGGGAGAAGTTTCTGTGTTAAATGTTATTTGAAATTTGCATACTTTAGGTGGAGGCTTGGGTAGGTTGGTGATAGTAGTTGGTAGAAATTATGAGAATGTTCTAACACTCCCCCCTAATTTCTACCATCAATTCTCATTACATTCTCAGTCTCTTTCACTGATGTTTAGCATCTAAAAACTTCTTGTGTCAAACCTAGGAAATCCCATGTTGCAGTTGGGATGCTCTAACCATAAGCTCTGGAAAATTTGGTTACCAGTCCATCGTCAGTTCAAGTGCTCAACACTTGTATTTTCTCAGCACCTCCCATAGAGTCACACTGCAGGTGCTCAGGGATCCTAGTAGGATCTTGACGTCTGTCACAAATGGTGACAGGATCACCTCCAAAATCTTGCTTAATTTTCTCCTGACGTTTGTCACAAATGGTGACATGTTTTCCTCAAATTCACATCCTGCATAGTTGCAGCCTCTTTGAATAGCGATCCTCCTCTTTCCCACGCATACGGCTGGAACCATGAACAACAATCTCCCTTAGCAATGTGTGATCCATACGTAATGCTTTACTACGGTTTCCTCCGATCCTTGCTTCAGTTCTGCAAATCCATTCTAACTCCTTCACGGGTCAGTGATTCCACCTCTCCTTTGACCATATGCCTTTTACAATCTTTCAGCCTTCTACATTGACTCCAGTTGGATGACAACTTTGTGATCTTTTACAGCTATAGCTTCCTCATAATGGTTTAAAAATAGCAACAATGCCATGGCAGTGCTTTTATCAGAGTACTTTTGTGGCTCCTTGTCTCACGACTTTATCTTTGACTTATTTAGATCTGTGATCCTCCTCCTTTATGTAATTTTTGCGATCTCCAACAGCATCCAGCACTGGCAGTTTCTCCACAGCTGTGGCTTGGTGATACACACTTTTTCTGCAGCGATCCTCTCAAACTTCAAACACTTTTGCAACTTCAAAAACATGCACTCCCAATCTTCTAACAGTAACTTGTCTTTCTCTTAAAAGCAGTGGCTTGCAATCTTCAAACTGGAAGACTCCCTCGGATCTCACTAGGCTCTGATACCACTGTTGGAACAGGGGAGAGCAGAACATAAACATAGCACATTATATTAAATGATCAATAACATTACATATATAATATCCTATAACATCTTTGCAGAGCTAGACCCTGCTAAAGAGTGAAGAGCCCATTACATCTACCTCTATTTATAGAGGGCTTGGAGCTTTTTGGAATATGGAACAGTAAAATCATATGCAAATGCCATGGTCGGTGAGAACTCTCTAGAATGGTCGGTGGGAGAAGTTTCTATGTTAAATGTTATTTGAAATCTGCATACGTTAGGTGGAAGCTTGGGTAGGTCGGTGATAGTAGTTGGTAGAAATTATGAGAATGTTCAAACAAAAATGCAAAAAATTCGGTGGCACAGTTTAACCATAGAGAAAAAAATTAAAAAGAAACATTTCAGGAGATTGAAGGTGTTAAATAAACAAATTCAAGGAGAAAAGAAAGAGTTGATAAATATAGTATAAAACATGTAAAAAAAATGTTCCATAATTGGAAGATACACCAGCCACCTATATAGGGTTTTAACAGTCATATAAAAGCTGCAACATGAGTTGTTTGCGAAAGAAATGTTGGAAAAGATCCCTGAATATGAAGAGGAAAGAAAATCCTACCTACCAAAGGAGACAAACCTCCACAAGAGATGCTCAAACCATAAGTGAGATAAATATAGTTAAGCACCCCACTTATTTCTTCTAATGAGACATTGAACGAACACTCCATTCAGTTTTTTTAACTTTATAGAAGAAACATATTAAAATCTCTGGACCAATACGGCCTAGTTATTTAAAAGCATAGCTAAGCGATGGGAAATGGGAAATTCTATAGATGGGCTATTGGGAAATTTTATGTAGGTTCTTGATTTTCCATGTTATTTCTTTTTATGGTTGTTGTGTGTCACAACTTGGCTGCAAGTATACCTTGCTCTAATTTGTCTTGATGGGCTATTTGGTTTGTTCCATATCTAGTGGTAGTTAATTTATTTTCCAATTGGTTGTTTCTTTGTGCAAGGATTCAGGCCCTTTCAATCTAACTTTTATCAATATCAAAAATAAATAATCAAAAACCAAGAAACCCAAGTACTTCAAGAAGAAGAAAAATTGTGAGATGACTCTAATTGTCATGTAGAATCAAAACAAGTAAGTTAATATCCAAGATGATTTTTTTTTTAAAATTATCATCAAATAATAAAAGAGAGGAAGATTGTTTTGTTTAGAGAATTATTTATAAATTTAATATTACTTTAAGCATGGATGACAATAAAGCTAATTATAGCATGAATTTGACTTAATGAAGCATTTAAATATATATACAATGCATTTTATGAACCACAAGGTTGCTTCCATGGTAGAAAAGAACCAAATGATTGTTAACAAAATAAAGATAAGAAACTTTTCAAAGATTGCGAGAAAGATTATAATCAAATCTTGTGGATTTAAGTCAGGTATTAAATTCCAAGTCATTCGTCTACAACTCTCAGCCAATCCACCCTCTCCCTCAGGGTCTTCCCAAGACCCACCACAAGAGATACAGGATAGCGGGGGTCGTAGAATCAAGTAGATCACAGTTGTTACAACTTTGCAGTGCAACTCCCAAGTGGTCCCCACAGCTAATGTGGTAGCCACGTTATCATTGTACAGGACCATGTCAATTGGTTGAAATCACTCCCTGCTCCCTTGCCAGGTACAGACTACGTCCTACCAAAGAGACAGCAGGCTAGCAGGTGTTGCTTGGTATCCTTCACTTCAAAGTCACTAAGTCACTGAAAACCTGAAATTTAAAACCTCTTGTCAGAGGTTACAAAGTTTTGAAAACTTGCAACTCACCGACAATAAAGAGAACCTCAAATTCACTAAGTCAGGAGGTTATGAAACTTTAGAACCCTATGACTTAGGTTAGGAAAACTTTGAACCCCATGACTTAGGTAACAAACTATTTCCCGCCAAAATTTAAATGTTAATCCAATGAAGGATTTAAATATAATCTGCAAGTAGAAGATTAAACCAATAAATTTGAGTTACATTTTCCAACAATCCCTACATGGGAACTCATGATTCACTCTATGTGGTTCAGCTGCTCATACGATTATATAAACAAATACTCTGGATTATGTAATACAAAACTAAAACTTGGATGATTGAACTACTATATGTAATAATGAAGCATGTTATTTAAGTAGTGTCCTTGGGCAATAATATAGAGCATTGTAAAATTTTTGTATAGGCTCAATTGAATTCAGTTTCTTACATAATGGTATAATGGAGATGAAGAGGAGTCAACTCCTCATTTTTCTGGTTTTGCATACTTACATTATTTACAGTCCCTCCATATATATTAGCACTTAAAAGTGTCAGTATTCAATAGTATAACAATTGAACTATATTATATTTGATCTAGAATGTCAAAATCCATGTTGATAAATCAGGAACAGGATGCCTATCTTAATTAAAATGAAGCTCCATACACAATTGCTACACTATTTCTGTTGTGAATGAGATACATCACATATTATCAGTAGTGAATAATTGTATAAAATTGAATTCATAGCATTGTAGGAATGTATTTAAGAATGGGAACATTGCAAATGGAGTGAAATATGTGGATGACATCCCATTGATATAAATTTTCCTCCTTTTGTATGTTGGTTGAAGTAGCATGTAACATCAGAATTACACAGAAATATCCAATTTAGTTTTGGATAAGACAATATTAGAGTATGTTTCTCAATTTCATTTGCATAAGGATGTTGCTAGCAATTTTTAGTTGTGTATTGGTACTTTCTTCCATATTTGAAAATCAACAATCAAATGCAGAAAATTCTGTGGCACAGTTTAACCATAGAGGAAAAAATTAAAGAGACTTTTCAAGAGATTTAAGGTGTTAAATAAAAAAATTCAAGGAGAAAAGAAAGAGTTGATAAATACAGTATAACACATGTAACAAAAATGTTCCACAATTGGAAGATACACCAGCCACCTATATAGGTTTTATCATTGTCATAGAGAAGCTGCAACATGAGTATTTTGCGAAAGAGATGTTGGAAAAGATCCCTGAATATGAAGAGGAAAGAAAAGCCTACCTAGCAAAGGAGACCAACCTCCACAAGAGATGCTCAAAACATAAGTGAGATAAATATAGTCAAGCACCCCACTTATTTCTTCTAATGATACATTGAACGAACACTCTATTCAATTCTTTTAACTTTATAGACGAAACAGATTAAAATCTCTGGACCAATTCGGCCTGGTTATTTAAAAGCATAGCTAAGTGATGGGAAATGGGAAATTCTATAGAAGTTGAGAAAATCTTCAACAAGATATTTTGGTAAGAAAGAAGAGGTCAGCTTCTTTAAAAAAATATCTCAAAAAAAGAAATATAAACCACCATTTCCACAAAATATTTTTAAAGAATTGTGTCAATATTCTTAAATTTTTGGTAATGGTTTAAAAATATCTAGTGGTACCTATTTTATTTGTTGGTTGGTTGTTTTGTTGTGCAAGAGTTCAGGCCCTTTCAATCTCACTTTTATCAATATCAAACATAATTAATCATAAACCAAGAAACACAAGTACTTCAAGAAAAAGGAAAATTGTGAGACGACTCTAATTGTCATGTAGAATCAAAATGAGTAAGTTAATATCCAAGGAGAAAATAATTATTTAAATTATCATCAAATAGTAAAAGAGAGGAAGATTGTTTTTATTAGAGAAATATTTATAAATTTAATAATACTTTAAGCATGGATGACAATAAAGCTAATTGTAGCATGAATTTGACTTAATGAATCATATAACTAAATATACAATGTATTTTATGATCCACATGGTTGCTTCCATGGTAGAAAAGGAGGTAAATGATTGTTTTTGATGAGATAACCCTTGGAAGAACCCTGAACCCATAAAAAATGAAAAACAGAGCTAAAAAGCTCAACAAAACAAACTGGCCAAACACAACCTACTAAAGAGAAACAGCCAGTTAGAACTACAAACAATGTGAAACTGTTCAAGGAGCAGCACTTGGACTAAGTAGAGCCTCTGAGGGTGAGTTAAATGAAATAGTAACCTTCTTAGAAGGATGTTTCTTCTTTCTGTGAACCGTTGTCCAAGGAGAATCAGAAACTGAAATTGAGAAATTTTGATTAGAAGGGTAAGAATTCCCTTCGGAGTAGTAGACCAAAGGAACCGCTGATACTTCAGGTGAAGCATCAGAAACCAAGCCCAAATCAGCAGGATTTACTACAACGTTTTCCAAAACATGTATCTTAAGGGAGGCAACACAAACAGCATTAGGGATAGCCAAATCCAAAGGCCGCACAAAATTATCCATAGAAGGAGCAACAACCACCTCAACCAAATTAGGTGGAGCAGAATAAACCTACACTTGACGAGTAGAATCCATCACAACACTCATATTAAGCCTCACAGAAGGAGAAGGAAGCCTAGAGTCATCATCAAAAGAAGAGGCAGAGTCAACAGTAGGGAAAACTATTAAGTGTTCACATAATGAATTATTCCACCAGGTAGAGGAAGAAATAGGGCGGGAGCCTCTAGAACAATCATGAGCCAAGTTTCCACCAACAAAACAACGTCTGCAATGAAAAGGAAGACCCTCATAATCCACAAGCTAGGACCAAGACCAACCATTAATTTGTAGCACAACCTCACTAGGAAGAGCCTTCGATAGATCAACCTCCACCATAATCCTAGCAAAGGAAGTATGAGTGAAGTACTCAGAAGACAAATCCACTTCAAAAATATTCCAATAGCATTACCAATGCCCTCAAAGGCAAAGGAACACCAGAATTGTAAGGGAAGATAGGGCAATCTTACCTAAACAGGCATCACATCCAAAGGTTCTTTCAAAGGGTAAAAAGAAAGAACCCAAGGCCTAAAGGAAAGGGGATGAGAGTTCCAAACCCACAGACTATGATAAAAAATAGCTTGTCTGTCCTCAGGAGAACTAAAATCCACAACAAAAAACCCCTTGCAGAAGGGTAAATCTCCACCAGGCCATCAACCAAAGGAGACCAATGGTTGGTGATCCAAAGGTGAAAATTAGGAAGAGAAGGCCACAAGCGGGAAAATATACAAATAAGAGCATTTTTGGAATAGAAATTAATATTATTAGCAACTTCCTTACCAAGAGAAACAATAGGAGCAACCTCAGCACAATGCATAGGCTACACAACAACCTCCCGAGGTCTCTTAGACTTCATGACATCCACATAAGGTTGGGGGTGAGCAACCTGCCCCACACGAGAGGATGTGGAAAGCTCATAATCACCCATAGAAGTGCCAACAACCTCATCAACCACAAGAGTTGAAGAAAACGCAACACCCACAACATCTGCAGAGAGATCCACAACAAGCTCACAAGCAGGTGAAGATAGGGGCAACGCCATAGATCCAAGCTTAACACCACCAGGCAAAGGCAAGGGCAGCACCATAGCCAATCTTAACACCAGGATGAGAGCAGTTTTCACCAGGGTAAGAAAGACTAGAGTGTCCTGGAGAAGACACGGCCATAGAGTCGTTCAAAATCACACCTGAGCTAGAAAAATGGGAGAGGACAAGAGCAAACGCAACCATTTTTGTGAGACTCTTCAGGTAAATGATTGTTAACAAAATAAAGATAAGAAACTATTCAAAGAATGTGAGAAATATTATTATTAAATCTTGTTGTTTTAAGTCAAATATGAAAAAGGATAGCTTGTACAAGCTTAACACTGAAGTATTGAAGTATCAAGATTGTATGGATGGTATTAAAACCTTGAGAAAAATCAATAAGCTTTTCTTTCCTAAAAGCTTAGTCATCGATTACTGGGTTGGACTGGTCTCCAATCTTAAGACCCTATTGAAGACTATTGGGAAAAATGTTACAATTGAGAGTAGAATAGAGTGTTCCTTGCAAGATGAATTATTGGTTGTAGAGGCTAAGGTTCAATGGATATTAATAATGAGACTTTGGTTCAAAAATTAAAGAGCATAAAGCACAAGCTCAAGAAATTCCAAAATAGGAAAGCTCAAGGGGTCAAGGTTAGGGCCAAAATGAATTGGGTCAAAGATGGAGATAAGGGTGCTAAATACTTCCTCAATATGTTGAGGGAAAAACATGTCATTAAGTCTATTGGACCCATTAGGGTTAATGACTCCTAGATTTAAGACAATGAAGAGATTAAGAAAGTCTTCTATGAATTCTACAAACATCTCTTTAGTTTTAAGGATAAAACTATTTCTTGCATCAATGCACATGATGATTGCAAAAATATAATACCCAGAAAAATCATAGAAGACATGGTGATAAAGCTTGGAAAAGGGATCTCTAAAGATGAAATTTCTAATGCTATATTGTCTTTCTAGAATGTGAATTCTCTTAGAGCTGATGGTCTGTCAATTGAGTTTTATAAAGCTAATATGGATTGGGTGGTAGATGGCCTATATGATGTATATTAGGATGCTATTGAAAATGGATCCCTAGGGAGTCACATAAACAAAGGTATAATAATTTTTTTGTCCAAAAGATGGAGATAAAATTAAAATTAAAAAGTAGAGACCCACTCTCCTAATTGTGTCTTACAATTTTTTTGCAAAGTTGTTGGCTCAAAGATTAGCAAATATTATCCCCTTGATCATAAATAATACCCAAACCAGGTTTTTTTAAGGGAAAATATATTTTAGAAAATATGATCATCAGTTGGGAGGCATTGGATTGGGCTAGAAGACACAAGCAAGATGTAGGGATTCTCCTACTATACTTTGGAAGAGCTTATGAAAAACTTGAGTGGTCATTTGTGATTTCTATATTAGAAGCAATTGGATTCCCAAATGTATTTTGCAAAATGGTGAAGATACCTTTTAAAGATGCAAATGCACAAGTGGAAGTAAATATTTCACCCTCTGATCCCTTTCCTCTTGGTAGATCTATAAGACAAGGCTGCCCTTTGACTCCATCTTTATTTGTAATTGCACTGAAGCATTGTTTTATATTTTAAGGGCCAATATGCTTGGGCCTAATTTACATGGAGTTGTACTCCCAGATAAGTATTCCTTGATTAATAAGCAATTTGTAGATGAAGCTACAAATTTTTATAAATTGACTGAAAGGAATATGGATAACCTAGTGGCTAGGTTAAAAATGGGTTTTTTCATGCCTCTAGCTCTAAAATCTCAAAAGCTAAATCCTTATTATTAAGTTGGAAATTTTCAAAACCTCCCTCTTGGTTCTTGAAATTCTCTTGGTACTTGTGTGAACAATAATTGGTACTTGGGAATCCCCTTATCTATTAGACCTTCTTTAAAAGAAATATGGAATTGTATGTTTGCAGAGATTGAGAAAAAATTAAAACGCTAGAACAATAATTACCTTTCCCTTACACGAATGGTGCAAGTATGTCAGAAAATTCGTCCGTCTTCTTCCATTTATTATACTTTGGTATGGTTTATTGCTAGTTATCATATTAATGATGTGTAGAAACTCATAAGGAATTTTTTTTGGTTTGATGAAAAATAAAATGATAAGAAACATGCAATCAAATGGGAGTAGTGTTGTGTAGGAAAAAAGGATGGAGGGTTGGGCTAAAGGACTTGAGGATTCAAGGCATTGCCCTAGCTCCCAAATGGATTATAAAGGGATTGGTTGGCAAGGAACCTTGAAAAGTTCTTATTAGAAGGAAAATTCAAGAAGCAGTGTCTAAAAAGGCAAAGCAATGGAAGAATCTTCAAATTAATGATGTTTTATTTGGTAATTTTAGTATAAAACCCTTTGCATATACAATATTTTCCAACATTTAGAAGGCTTGGGAGTCTTGCACGCATCTGGTTTTAGGTTGTGAAGTTGGTATTAAAGAAAATAGTTATATCTTTGGGTTTAGCTTGGTTTGGGGGAATCTGAGTAATAACAATAAGCCACTTGCATTGCTTCAAGGTTGTTCAGCCATGAAATAGAATAGTAAAGGAATTTCATTTCTTAATGATTTTCTATGTAACAATGAAGTAAAGAGCTAGGATCAATTAAAAATTGAATTTTGATATCCCAGAATCCAATAAGAGATCCTTTTCTATTATTAAGAAGGCTTTGGGGCTAATGTATTTCCCGATTAACACTAAATCTAACAAGGAAGGTTAAAAAAAAATTAATTGGTTTGATGACAGTCCCCTCCTAAATGTAAGTCAAATAATCCTTACAAAGTTTTAACCCACTCCCATGAGGTATTTGATCATGCCATACAAGTTTGGCAAGTCATAATTGGGAAAAGAAATATTGGTCTAATATTACCAAGGTCTGTCGGTCTAACAAAATTGAGCCAAAAAAACATTGTTTCAGATGGATGTTATTACTAAAGAAATTGGTTGTGAATCCTTCTCCATTTTTTTGCTCTATATGTGGTTGTCCTGAATATATAGACCATATATTTTTTAAATGTTCTTATGCATCTGTTGTTTGGTCAATGTTTATCGGTAATATTCTAGGATGTTTGACTATAGAAATAATGCGTCTCGGGTTGAAGTTTTGTGTGGATATGTCAAGGGCCTTAATGCTGAGTCAAACTTATTTTGGACTGTTATGTCTACTGAAATTATGTGGTTCTTATAAAAAAAGGAGGAATGGCCACTTGTACCAAGGTAAAAGGTGAGTTCTTACTATGTCTAAATCTAGGCTCGTATTTCTTTTGATTGTTGAACAAGTGATTTTAACTTTGAGAATAACTATCTTGAAGATCATGGATGAAGGTTCTACTCCACTATTCAAGAATGGCATTCAAGAGGCTGATTACTGATCTCAAGACTTAAGGAAAGTATATAGTAAATTCCAGAAAGAGTACATAGATTTTAAAAACAAGTACAACAAGTTGCATCAGTATGAACGTTGAAGAGATGCAACAATGAGAGACCTAGAAGTTACCCATCATAATTTAGATAAAAATAATTGGGATCACATATCACCTCCAATCAGAGCCATTCTTGAGTTTCATTCCTTCAAATTGAGCAATAATGTTACTAGCAAGAAGGAAAAATGATATGGTAGCATGAAATTTGATATGTATACAATGTTAAAGAAGATTTATTTTGGTATGTAATTTTGATATATGGACATTAGTCCTGTAGCCTAGTTGGGGTTGTTCTATTTAATGCGACTATCCTAGTTGTATATATATTGTAACCATAATCTTTTTAATTAGCAATCAAATTTTAATTAAAAAAAGAATATGAGAAACAACAAAGATGTAAATAAACATCTTCAAGAGATAGCATCTTTTCTTTGCTAATAATTACAAACCCTCCCTAAATTTGTAAATCCCACCAATACACAAGTTCCCACTAGATTTAGTGATCAAATCTAGATACTAGAAAACCTAGAAAGAATGAAATACAAGTTCTCAATGATGTTTGAGTCACAAGAAAAATGAGTCCAAGCCATTTTTTATCCTCAAAATTGTCTTCAAACACAAAACGAGAGCTACATAGCTTGTCCTTGAAACACAAAGTGGCAATTTAAGTTTCTTTTAAGTTTGTATATCACTTTACAAGGTGAGGAAAAAGCTTATGCAACCAATTATCAAGACATTCTCTAGTCTAAATAGAAAAGCATATAGAAAACAAGTTCAATTAATAAGCACCAAAATACAATGTGAAGGGTTCATTTTAACTTATCCAAAATGAAATGTGAGATTGGTTTAAAATCATCTTTGGATATTAGATCTACTTGAAGCTCATTAGTAGTTTTATAAAAAAAATCTTTAAATCACATCTTGCAGGAAGAATTAGAAAAATGACCTATATAGAATCTAATCAACTTAGAAAACAATGCATGCATGTTAGGTGAACACCCATTCATGTAAATTAGATTTGAGGCTATCCTCCTATCTCTTCTTAAAATTAAGAAAAATAATTTAAATATGAGCATTACCAATCGAACACCCTATTTTGGGTCCACATAATGTTTTTTCTCACCTATTAATAATCTCTTGTGCTATAAATTTGTGATCCCACACAAAATTAATACAATTGTATCTACCCAACATTGTATATCTACAATTCTTGCTCATTCACGTGGTATAAATTAGCTATAACCTCTCAATGCTCACCCTATTTGTATACAACTGCAAGTGGTGGTGGAAGGGGAAAGAACAAAACATGGGTTCCCCCACAATGAAGACATTTGTAGAATAGTGAGGATTGTGATGGTGGAGGAACGAGGATGACAATTGTAAGTCAATGCTTAACAAGTTGTAGGCATCTTCAAGTTCAATATTTTAAGTAACAAGGAAGCAATTCCATCTAATAATAAGTGGACTTGTTGTGGCCTTTTCACACATCGCCCCATTGCAAATGGAGACCCCCTTTTTTTTGCTTTTTGGGGTTTTTCCTTGGAATTGCCACTACTAATCACCATTTTTCTTTTACAATGAGGAGTTAGAGTTTTTAGGTGGTCATCAAAGTTACTTCATGACTGAAACAGTGTCTGGACATCGTTGAAGTGCTCAGAAGGCCCAAAGGATGAAGAACGCCATTGTTTTGGGCCAATTCCGACACCTATTTTTGTGGGATTCTGCTTTTTTTCTTTTTTCTTTCTTTGATTTTTGGCACTTTGGGACCAATCCGAGAAGCAACTTTTTTGGCCTGCTTTTTGCTTTTTGCTTTTTTTTAACTTTTTTGAAGGTTGACCTAGGATTGGGTCCCTCAGGTCATGGCAACAACATTCCTATATTTACAATCAAAATTTTTGTCTCCAAGTATAAAAAGCAAGGTAAAATCTCTAGGCGAGGTTTTGTTCTAGATGTTCTAGATGAACATGAAGTGTTGAGCAAGAAATTCATCTAAGTGTCAAACATTGTCAACCCAACCTTGAAGTCTGCCCAAGAGGAGATGGAAAAATTTTGGCAAAGTCCGCCCTAGCTCAAGAATGGATGGCAAGCCAAAGACAAAGTTTGCCTAGAGGAAATGCACATTTTCTAGCAAAAGATGAAGTCCAACCAAGAGGAAATGCACATGGTCTAGCACATGCTCCAACACATTGTCCAGCCAGCTTCAAAGTTCGCCTTGTCCAAGAGAAGATGAAGTCCTCCCTAGATCAAGATAAGATGGCAAGGAAGTCATGAAGTCCACCTTGTCCAAGAGAAGGTAAAGTCCGCCTTGTCCAAGAGAAAGCAAAGTCCACCCTTGGCAAAGCAATCATCAAGTCTGCCATAGACAAATGGGAGATGGCAAGGAAGTCATGAAGTCTGCCTTACACAATGGCGTGCAAATGTTGAAGTCCGCCCAAGCAAAGGAAAACATGGTAAAGGGTATGTAAACTTTGCCCAAGAAAGATGCAAGCTAAGCATGAAGTCCGCCCAACACTTGGAAAAATTTGGCATGACAATCACCAACTCTACCTTAGCAAATGAGCAAAGTGGCACAACAACTATGAATTCCACCAAGGAAAACTCATAAAATTGGCTAAGTGTTGATACCTTGGAGAATAAAATTTCAAATTTTGGTTAAGTGTCAAGGAAATTCCCTAAGCATTGAGCAACTCTGCCAACATGGCCAACCAATCATGAAGTTTTCCAAGGCTAAATTGAAGATGTCCAAGACACAACCAAGTCTGCCAAGGAGAAATGAAGGAAGATGTCTTAACAAGTCCAAAGTCTACCCAAGAATGGCTTGCTGATCATGAAGTCTACCCAGCTAGCAAGGAAAGTGGCTTGCCAGTGATGAAATCCTCTGAGGTCAAAAATAACAGTGCCCAAGACACAATGAACTTTGCCATGAAATGACATGGAAAATGTGAAGTCCACCATGCTATAAATTCAAAACGTCCAAACAATGATGAGCTCTGCCTTGACACTTGGGAAAATGTCCAAGATCGTTCAAAGTCCGCCCATGATAAAAGCAAATTGTCCAACTAGCAGCCAAGTCCGCCTAAGAGGAAATCTGCTCAAGCATAATAAAAAAATGGTATGAAATGTGCCAAAGTCCACCAAGGTTAGAAACAAACATGGTAAAATTTTCCAAGAGGAAACAAAAAAAAAGGCTAAGTGTGGAATTTTCCTACAACAAAAGAATCAAATTTTGACTAAGTGTTGGAAAGAAAATAGGAAGGATGAAGGGGAATAAAGAGGAAAAGTAAATAGGAAATGAATAAAATCCTTGTCCAAGGATGGAGTCTACCCTACTTAGCACAAGCCAAATTCAGAATTGAAGGAAAATCCATAGGAAAAGTTCATTCGAGCATAGAGATGGCCAAAATCTTGGCTAAGTGTTGAATGGTCCACATGAAGGTGTTACAAAATGAAATTGAATAGCCAAAATTTGGTAAAGTATGGGAAATACTTCACAGAGAAAGTTCCAATTTCCTCCATTGTGGTGAAAGCACAGGGGAGTTCTTCTCCAAGTACAAGGAACTTGAAGGAATTTCAAAGCAATCAAGAAAGAAAAGTTTAATAACTTTAAGTCTAGTCATCTACTCCAAGGGGAGACTTCCAGACCTCAAAGATTCAAATGCAAGTGAAAAGGACAGAGTCATCGGCAAGGAAAGATATTCTAAGGCAAGCACATGGAAGAAAAAGAAAGTGACCAAGGAAGGCATCCAACACATTGAGGTGGCACCTCATCATCTTCCAACCAATTAGATTGTTCCAAGTCAACATGTCTAGGTTCAATAAACCTGACATATCCATAGAGGCTTCTAGAAGGCTCACTCCACAATGCAACAAGGTGACTTCAGAATAATGGTTTATAATTTATATGAGGAAGGAAATTTCATTTTTTTCCTTTTCCCCAAACTCAAGGGGTTCGATCAAACCAAATGGTTCAACTGAACCTCATTATAGGTTCGACCAAACCCACAAACCCTAAATAAAAAAAATCATATTTAAATGGGTTTGGTTGAACCCATGTTCAACCGAACCCCCTTACATATGACAAAAAAACAAAAAACTCTCATTTCAACTGTCATTTTCACTTTCTAAAATTACCAGTTGCTTTCCCTGCGTGCGGCGAACTGAGACCGTGACGGCGAGTAAACTGATTTCTTCTTTATGGCGAACACAACTTCAACTTGGTCTCTCTAAACTTCATCAACCTAACTTGCATAACGAGCACCAAGTATTTGAAATTCAAATTTTTTAGACTTAAAAATGCATTTATATGTTAAATTTCGAAACCCTAGATGCAATTTTTTTCAAATTTGTTGAATTCAAATTGGATTTGCTTCCCCATTTTGCATACATTTTTATGTTCTATGTGTAAATGAAATATGCCTTCCCATTTCAGCAATCAAAGCAATGGATAGCCTGCTCCTAAATGGAAAGACCAAGTGAAACATATATAAGAACTTAATAGCATATGGAAACAAACAATATAAAGTTATGAAGTTCAAATAGAACCACAAATTGTATCATTTGTAACATTAAAAATGTCCATCTCTACACATTTTTGGTGGTAGGTAGGTATTGCACAATAAGATAGAGGATGTAAACTGATTAAGACTTGGATAGTATTTTAAAAGGAATTTGAGGTGTGGAAACACTTCCCATATTAACCTATCAAGAGATAAATATGCAAAATAGATTTAATTTTAGTTACAAGAAAAATGTATAAATTATAAATTTATAACATAATTATGTACATGGGAAAATCCTCTTGGAAGAAACATCCCACAACCAAAAACATAAACCAATTATATTATTTGATAATAATATCATTTACAATAAAATATTCATGTGCATACCCTTATAGTAGTATCATCAACATGTGATTCATATGGAGTAATTTCTACTAGCATGATGATACCTATAAAATCATTATGCTTACTCCATCTCAAGCACCCATAAATAGGAAAAATTTAAACCATAAACCAAGTGTGGTTTACCAAAGCCATGAGCCAAAATAATGACCTAAAAATGGCACCAAATTTGGCACAAATTCCAACACCATATTCCTTGACTTGGTTTATAGGATGTATTTAGCAAATCTTTACATCTTGTCAAAAAAATTCAAATCCTCCTCCTCATAACCGACACTCCATTTTTGACATATTCAAACCCATTATTTAAGATGATCTTGATGATTTCCATAATTCTAATCAATATTCTAGTGTAACCCCCCTTTTTTATTCTCTTATGTGTCATATAACATTTCATAAGTAATTCCCATCTTACAATTTCATACAATGCTCTTACAACTTCTTAAATATATAAAAGGGACAACCCTAGTTCAATTAGGATTATTTAATTATTATCACCTACATCCATTCATTACATGTTATTAGTTTTTAGTTGCACACATTATTAGGAAATATGCATTGTCTAAGCAATTGGGGTATATTGCATGTTTGAGAGTGTTTTCCTTGATCTTTTATCTAGTTAAATTAATATCCTTTAAAATCTTGTTTTATGGAGTTTTCATCTTAACTCTAATATGGCTAGCAAATAAAATGACGATTGAATCATTTTTTGATATAATAGCTAATGACAACCATATAAAGAGCCACATTAAAGAAGATGAAAAATAATGATCAAGACTATGATTTAGATACATATGTTGCTAAACAAGATATTTTCCTAAATTGATAATTACGTATTGATGCACCTCTCCACCCTAAATATCCTCACTCATTGGCTAGTAATTTATATAATGTATTAGGTGGCTATCCTTAGGGAATTAATACTATTCATAATATTACCACTCTAATGGATTTTAATAATGTTGTACCCTCTATGCATCCATCTACCCTTCATCCTCTTATATTGATTCCTCCTATCATACTATAGTTACCACTTCCATGGGATCCACCACCCATGTCCTACCACCTTTCTCTCCACTAGTATTTTTCTTATCTCCCATCCTTTTATATATGTTCACACCATTGTTACTACTAGCACTATCCTATACAGATATGTTCTTCATACCATTCCTCCTTATCCTATGAAAATCTAACCTTATAGTGTAACTTCTCCTTCCATTACCATTTCATTACCTTTCTAGACCTTCCCCTCTTTATACATTCTCCTTTTTATCCTACACTACTCCTACCACTAATATATCCCTATACCTTGGATATACTATTGAAGAAATTTAACTGACTTTCAATATCGCAAAAATTAGACCCATATTTTTAAACGTAAAATGTGTATAATAAAGCACAATCCATGCTTCCTAATTCAACTTCACTAATATCTATCAAATTAACTTAGGTTCATTACAATAAGATAATCATATAGCCATAATTAGTTGTCAAGATAATGGTAAAGTTTTCAATAGCCATATTTATCCTTCCACATGCCACCATTAGACATACACATAAGATTCATGAACATCCATATCTATGAGCATCCAAATACAAGAAATATAACTATATATATCATGCACATCATCAACATACACATAAAATATCACACCCATCATCAACACAACTAATAGTTCCCATATCATATTATCTATGTTCTCATACAAATGTTTCTTCAAATACATCAAAGCACTCATGAGTAAATCCACTCTATAGAGCATACACACAACTAAAAAGGTGCCCCTAAGGTATTTGTCTCCTATATCTATCCTCTTAGCCTATCCTTCTCTATGGATATGTTCCACTCATATCTACCACCCTGAGGTGATCCATGTCTCAATCCTTGTCAAGGTCACTTCTCCTCTCTACCTATATCCTTTCTCAATGAGCTAGATCTATCACTGCTACTCCCCAAAACACCTACATTTAAATATTAAAAAAATGTTTAATAAATCATACAACATTGATTAAAACTAACTAAACAATGAAAGCATTTAATATTATAACACCTTATGAATTATATTGAATGTCCCCACCTTGAAATTTATAGCCATCGATGTCAATCACTTATTCATACTATAGCTTTGTTCTCCAAAACACCTACATTTATATAAAAGTGAATTTTTAAGAAAAATAATATTTAACCTACTTTTAACTCAACAATAATGGATGTATTTCTATCATAAACTCTGCGTACTCATAATATAAACATGGCCTAGGTAGGTATAAAAAATGTTGTTTCCAACCTCATATGTAAATCTAGAGTTATAGTGCCCAAATTGTTGAATTTCATCCTTTGTGCTATTAATTAGCTTCTTATTGACTCATGGAAGCCTACTGCTAAAAGCCCAAGTATGATTTTCAATAGGACTTTCTAATCATGATCTTATTGATAGTACTTTTGATAATGTTTTACGATTTAGGCTTAATTCAAGACAAGTTTACCTTAATAATTGAGCCTTTTTAATTTTTTAATTTCTTACTAATGATGTTATTACTCTATGAGCAACTCTTTTATCTTTTTCCTTACTATTATTTACAATAGAATTGAATGCATTAAAAAAAACTTTAACAACAATATTATTTCGATCAAACTTTTTGTTTACATGAATCTTTGAAATTTATTTAGTAAAGGTCTCATTTTGTACATCTTTAGTAATTGTATAAAAATTTGGAATTTTTTGGTTAATGTCTTATTGGAAAACCATTCATTGAAATTTTTTGAAGCCCACAACCGAATGGTTTGTGATGACCTCTTGCCTTCAAGAATTTCTATTATGCTCATCAATTTCAAACCATTTTGGGGTTCTTGAATGTTTTTAAATTTTAACAAACTCATTACAAAAAGATGGTTTTTGAATTTCTTTTTCTTCTTCACAAAGGTTCTCTCTTCTTATGTAATTTGGAGACACATTGAGTTTCATTGGTTCATGTGAGCTATCAATTTAATCATTGTTATCAACAAGTCGATTATTGAGTGCAATTTCAATGTCATAGGGTTCATATCCACATTAGTCAAGAAATTGTTGATGTATTTCTTCTTCTTCTTCTTCTATGATGCTACTCTTATCAATAGGTGTTCCATCAAATTTTACAATATTTTCACATTCATGTTCAACATTTTTATTTTCAATATTATTGTCACTTTCATTTTTTAAACATTTCATTATATTGAACATTAAAATATCCAATTTAAATGTCATTTAAGGGTAAATAAGGACCTTCATCTTCTTTCAATATATATTTATAACAAGTATATATATTTAAGGGTAAATATATATTTTTAACATATATAATATGTATGGTTGGATTAGTGAGATATTTATAACAAGTATGCAATGAAGTCAAAATTTATTAGATTTGATTCTTAATAAATTAGTTTTAACGAAATGCAATTTATAGCTTTATGCAATCTATAAGTTTAAATAGTTTGATGGTATCTAAACTTTATACATATAAAAATATGATAAATGTCTGATTATTTTTCTTTCCAATCTATAATTTTTTGATGTTTTTGGCTATATAATTGAAGTTCATTTATGTTAACAACTATTAGATTAAATATTTTTATCCCCAATTTTTTTCAAATAATTTTATACTAATCTTTGTATTCTTATTCTTTCTTTCATCGTTTCATTTAAAATTTGAACCATGTTTAAGAATGCTATGTTATAGATTAAAGTTGTCTTCTGATTCTTTTTAAATTGTTAATGGTATGAAAATATTATTGATGAGTAGATGAATTATTACAAGTTCTATTTTAAATTTTTATTCCCTTTATCTAGATATATTATTTACGAAAGTCTCATTTCTCTTTTAGGTGTACTGTATATATATATATAAAACATGGAAAATGCAGATCATGTTCCACCTGTGCCAGATTTTTTGTTTGCAAATACTAGTAATGAGATTAAAAAATTGAGAGATTCATTAGCACAGGGTGCAAACCCGAGGATATATAGTGAAGCATGCATGTTAATATTGCATAGTCTAGAAAAACTAAAAGATGAACTTGAGAGGACTAGTGCATATTCCCCAAATAGAGTGACTGCTATTCTTTCCCGCATGCGGGAAGAAGTACATGGTGATGTTCCCCTTAAACAAATACAGGATAGTGTCACCAAAGAAATGATAAAAGCCACTTGTTTTCCATTTTATTAAAATGTGCGTAAGGTTAGGGGATACCGGGTCACTAGATGTGTCGATCATGCTATGGCCTCATTGATCTACCCACGAGTTCTTGCAGTACATGGTATATACCCAAACAATGACCAGATTTCATTGTATTTTGTTCAGTAGTTGTATGCTGAGGTCCATTTGGGCCTCAAAGTTAACTACCTAGACATTCCACTATATGCTGGTCAGGGGCATGGTAGGATTGCTGATAGGCCCACCTATCATCAAGTAGATAGGCCACCCCCAGTGTTTAGGGTATTGGTTGGTGACAAGTCTCTTGCTTTCACCCCAGCTCTAGCCCCCATAGTAGATAAGGTTGTCATTACTTTCCAAAAGGAAGCAATTGACACTGTAGGTGACATTGCGGCAACCACCACTAGGATATCTGATGATCGTGTAAGTTAGTATTTGATGTCCAGAAATTCCCGATCCACACCATTTTTAGCACAATGGACCACCATGGATCCTTTTATAGTGGCCAACATCCCTACTCCTACACAACTTGATGCACTTACAGGAGATATGTCACACATGACTGCATTGTTTGGCTGAGGACCCGTTGGAGGCATATGCCCACATTGCATCAGACAATGGGATGGGTATAGAGCATGTTAGAGAGCATTTGAGATGCAGAAGTCATTCAGTTCTAGGATCCCATCACTCTCAGCCGAGTACTAGTGCACATCAAGATCGACCTATATTTCATATGGCAGCTGCACAGACTATGGGTTTTACTGATATGTTGATTGGTTCTAGTTCATCATCGCCGGTGCCATCTCACCTTCATAGTCCTCTACATTCATCATTTATGGCATGACATGGGATAAATCAGATGGATGCAGATGTTGATTCATCGCTTGATCGTTTGGTGGATATGGTGGAGGAAACTGTTTCAGAGGACTTAGGTCATCCGATATCAGATGATGTGTATGTATGTGTGCATGTGCATGTTTCAATTCTTTTTTCATTATTTTTTAATTTTATTTTTAACTAGATATTCATGTAATTTGATATATATATGTGTATATATATTGTTACAGGTGGACATACCTCATATCACTCCTAGCCTTGGTCTAGATCGTGTGCATGATCAATGTGACTCTATGGATGAATCTGCTCTCAATGGACATATGAGTTTTACATTTTTATATAATCACACATGTATATGTGCATGCAATATATTTATGTATGCATATATCTAGATTGATATTTAAAAATACAAGTTCATTTAAAAATAACTTTCATAAAATTTATTTAATATAAATTATATGTATTTAATACATCTTGTACAAAATTTATTTGCAGGGCTCAGCACATCCATCAAAGTAGAACTGTTCTCATTCAGATGACCATTCATCTAGGAGTAGACATTCATATTAGGCCATGCACTCTAGATTTATGATCTTGACCACATGTATTTGATTATATGATGATCTTTAATAGTATTTGATATTTTATGATCTCTAACTTACATTTGCTTATATGATATACATACATTTGCTTATTTGTTGATCTTTAGTATTCGACATTTGATGATCTTTAATTTACATTTTGCTTTTATGATATGTACATATATTTTCTTATATGATATATACATACATTTGCCTCTTTTCTTATAATATGTGTTATGTTTATATGTATTGAATCCCTTTACATGTATGTACATGTGTTTGCTTATGGTTTAAACATGTTTACACATAATATATGTATGCATTTGCTTTAAATATACATTTGATCTCTTACAACTTACATTTCCTTATATTCAATATACATTTGATCTCTAGTAGAATTTTAGGGAAATCAATGCCACTTTATAATTAAGTTCATTCATGTTGGTCACAATAAATTTTTTTAAAAATGACTTAAGCAACATGAACCATTGGGTTGAGAACAAGATATAATCTTTTTGACAAGTAACTTGAAATTCAATTCAAATATAATTTTAAGAAAATTCAATTCAAATTATATCGAGCTATTATACATTTTTGACAAGTAACTTGACATTCAATTCAAATATAATTAAGAAAATTTAATTCAAATTATACCTCTATTATACATTTTCAACAACTAACTTGAAATTCAATTCAAATATAATTAAGAAAATTCAATTCAAATTATACCTCTAATATACATTTTTGACACTTTAACAGAATTCTAAAATTACTAGATATGTTGTGCATACCTATGAATTAAATATGTTCAACAAACTCCACAATGAAATAACTTGTTTTTTAACTACTTGATTCATTTAAACTAGGATCTAGTTATTCCATGTACACTTGAATAATTTTGATTCACTTGGAGCAAAGATTTTGGAGAAGTTTTTGCTCATTTATCAAGGAGGAAAATATTGGAGCTCGACAACTTTTCATTTTTATCAATCAAGGAAAAATTTGGAGGATAATTTAACAAAGTTGGTAGAGGACTTGTTTAGAGTCATCTTTAAGTTGAAGAAGAAAATGGGACAACAAAGAAAAAGAAAAAATGCATCTCAATGAAAATTGTCAAAAGAAGAAGAACAAAGAGGTGTGACCAAAACTTGGAAAATTATCATAGAAAGAAACAAGGTACATGCTTATTTCTTCTCTCTCTCACTCTCAAGTGTGTTTTTAGGACTTTTACTTTGAAGGTTTCTAACCATCATTGCACTTGAATGACTATAAATACTTTTAAATGTCCTCAAGTCATCTTGGTCATGCAAGTTGCAATGTTTATATGATCATTGACTCCAATTCCTTAAGCCAATTCTTTTTGTTTCAATATTTGTGTTTTGTGTCTTTGGTCTTTTATTTTCATCACTTCAATGTTCTCAAATTATTTTTATGTTTTATGCTCTAGGGATTCCTCAAGCTGGAGTCGAGTCGAATCTAGATATTGGATCAAATGAATCCGTTGAAGAACACATGGACCTTGAAGTTAGGGAGGAGACCCAAGTTCAAAAAATGCTTGTTGGAGAGGGGTCAAGATCACTTCCTTCTACTGGTATGGATGAGCATGTAAAACTAGCACAAACTTCTTTCACTTATAGCTCATCATGTTTTATCAGTTTGTTTGCTTGCATACATAAACTTCACTTATATTTAACATCATCTCTCACTTTTGTTTGAAAAATATTTTGTGACACACATGTGTAGGAAGGGCTCAACAAGCAGGAAGTTTTCATGCTCAAGTCAAGCCAAACCTAGACATTGGATCAAATGAATCCGCTCAAGAATGCATGGTCCTTGAAGATAGGGGGGAGGCATAAGTTCAAACAATGCATGTTGGAGAGGGGTCGGGATCACTTCCTCCTACTGGTATGGATGAGCATATAAAACTAGCTGAAAAGGTGGGGAAACAAATTTCTCATAGAAATTTAGATCATTTACTTGAAATGGATAGGGAGAAACTGAAATATTATGCAAACCAGCCTTATAATAAGAGAAAGAGGTCAATGACTAAATCTGTAAATGGAATGATCAATCATCATTTCAATAATCTTGATACACTTGAAAAAACCCAATTGTTATCACATTTACTTCTTCGTGATGAGCTCAAAGAGTCATTACAATTGTTGGGTGTTCATTCATCATCAAATAAGAATAAACACATGGGATTACAAAAGGATATTGCTCAAAATGTTAAAAGGGGTTTAGATTCCATTGGGAAAGGATCTCGATCAATGGATAAGGCCACTACAAGAAGGGTGATGTTGACATCTATTGTACATCAAGATATAACAAGAAAAAGAAAAATGTCTACACTTTCAACTGAAATTGGTTATAGTAGAACCACATTGATCAAATATGAGAAAAAGAGAAAGTTTTTGGATGAGAGTTTAGAAGGAAATTGGGCAATTATGTGTAGAGCTCCCCATTCTGACAGGATTGAATATGTTGTTAGGAACTTGGTCTCAGGTTTTTGGCATGATCAGACTCGTCCATCATCAAATACTAGAGATGTTATGAGACACGGGATTGGACCTAGTATTTATGAAAATCATATCAAACATTGGCTAGACATAACACAATTTGAGATGTATATGAACTTTTGTAATGCATATCCTCATATAAAGATTGGGCAAACAATGTTTCAAAGGTTAAAGCCATATTATGTGAAGATAAACAAGTTTTTTGAAACTTGTTGTTGTCGTTATCATATTGAATTTGATCTCTACTATCAGGTGTTTTGAAAGATGAGAGAAGAAAGATGTGGGTTTCAAAATGCACCTCCTAAACAGGAAAGTTTGTTCATAATGTCTATATTATGTGATCATGAAAATGGACCTCAAATAAACTACATAAAAGGAATTTGTGAGACATGTGAAAATTTGGCTAAATTTCCTTCAAGAATTGAGGATACTGACCTAACAAAGACAGTAAATTGCAAGAGGTAAGTACTATTTTTAGAGAGTTTATTTGTTTCAATTTCTCATAGATCAAGTTATTTGGATTATCTTTGATGTAATGTTTCATTGATCAAGTGTGGTTTATTAGTTATTCACATATTTTACTGACACAGGTACAAGTATGTAAAGTTGCAAACCAATTATGGGAAAGAATCCACAAGGTTGAACTATGTAGAAGAGGAGATTCCCATTGGAAAATTTATGGAAGATTTTCAAAAATTGATACTGACCATACATACATCATTCATTTTTTGCTAAGTGGCAAGCACAACAATTCCAAACATTGAGAGATACTTTCCCACATGGAATAGTTCTATCAGTAGTTGACTTTGCAGAAAATTACTCCTTTGTACATCAAAAGGAGATTCAATCAGAGTATTACTTTTCAAGCAGATCACTATTATGGTTCATGTGTGTTATCGACATGCACAATCAGAATTGGATGGTGTTGAGAGTACAGATGAAGAACGAGCCATTAAGAAAGAATATCACTTTTAAATTAGTGATGATAAAGAGCATGACACACTTTTTGTCCAACATTGCTTTACAATATTTTTTGAGAATTTGAGAAGTAGGGGTGTAAAATTTGAAAATCATTTTGTATGGTCAGATGGATGTGCAGCACAATTCAAATCTTCATGGACATTCTATGCACTTTGTAGATATCATAAAATATAAAAAATACCACATGTTTGGAGATTTTTTTAGAGTGGGCATGGAAAGGGTGAGCATGATGGAGCAGGAGCTTGCATCAAACAAGCTTTATGAAAGCATCAAATGAGTTATCTAGAAGATCGTCTAGACAATGCATATGATGTTGTTGAATGGTGCAAGAAACACTTTGCATCAAATGTGGTTGGCATATCTTCAAGAACAAACTGACACATTCCACATAGAGTGTTTTGGGAGATATCGAGTATGTATAAATTACATTAAATCAAAAATTTGAATTTATTTAAATTTAATATATATATATGTACATTTGATACATAAGTTTTTGTTGTACTATATGTATCTAGGTGTGGATAGAAGATCGATGCATGGAGGAGGTGAAAAATAAGATCTTTGCATTGTGTTAGGAGTTAGGATAGTCGCCATGGATGGATATTAGACACAGGGATTACTCTTGTTTTTGCACGAGTGCATTGAGGGAAACTCTGATTATGCATGCAACAATCAAGAACTTGGATATGTTGGTAAATGGGATACAATGCCACTAGTTGTTTCGGAACATATGATGAAAACAAGGAAGAAAAGGTTGAAGACATTCCTTTGATTTCAATTGATTATGACCATATTTCAGGATTGGTTAGAAAAGGTACACATGTGTAAGTTTTCAATAATTTAAATATTATATATATCTAGTTAATGATCTTTAGAGACATTTTCTAATTTTTAAGAATTTTTTGTGTAAATTTGGTGCAAGAGATGTTTTTGCAGTCATAGCGGAGCTTGGAAACATCAAAGGTGTTAGCTATTATTTATTGCGTCGCACAGGAAGAGAGGAATAAGCTAACAGAACCTGAAACAAGTGATGGAATGTCATTTCCCACAGGTGAGTTTGAATTTTAAATTTTATATACATTGTATTCACATGTGCACATTACATTATAAACATTAAATATATATTGTACAAACCTTGAGAATGAAAATGTTGCACACATACATATGTCTTACCTTGGGTTCATGTTTACCATGCAGGTTTTATTGTAGTGCAAGGGACATATCTAAAACAAGTCAAAGTTGTTCAGCATGGGATTCATTTTGTTGACTATCAACCTGATAACAAGGTATATCAATATAGTCACTTAATAATTGCTACTGCCCTACATCTCCATGCAGTTCCACATGCATGTGGCCAAAGAAAATGGAGACTAGATAGTGATGATCATCAAAAAATTCTACATGTTATTGAAGAGCGGGCTAAACCAGAATCTTTGACTTAGATTATATCCATGGTTTTCAAGTTCACTTGTAACCCTATACATGTTCAAATGAGAACTTATAGTAACTTGTACATAGATGTAAATCATTTTGTGTAAATTACAATTATATGTACATATTTGTTCCATGGAAAATTCTTAAGTTCAAGAATATTTGATAGCATCATCTCTCACTTTTTTTGGTTGCATGTAAACCCATATATATGCTTTCAATCCTTATTTGAAACTTAGTGAATTTTTTTAAAATCATTTTTCCTAAATTACAATTATATGTACATATTTGTTCCATGGAAAATTCTTAAGTTCAAGAATCTTTGATAGCATCATCTCTCACTTTTTTTGGCTGCATGTAAACCCACATATATGCTTTCAATCCTTATTTCAAACGTAGTGAAGTTTTCTAAAATCATTTTTCCTAAGTTACAATTATATACAACTTATATTTGTTTCGTGGAATTCTTAAGTTCAAGAATCTTATATACACTTATATACAACTTATATAATTTGTTCCATCGAATTGTTCCATGGGAAACTATGTAAATTTTAAAATTAAGCATTATCTAATTATAAAATGATTGTACACATATATAAAACATAAATCAATGAAAATAAAAAAATAAACC